>CM039679.1:139423944-139578944 GCA_022537955.1 Schmidtea mediterranea | reverse complement strand
TGTTTTAACAAAAGCATTCTTCACTAACATAATTTAATAAAGAAAATACATGTTCATTAGCAATATAATCAAGTTTTCTGACATTTTTCGCTTGCTTTTGTCTAAGTAGTAATTTGCAATATGTCTCATTAGTTTCATTTTTCTTGTTCTTTAGTTATGAATCTTCTTTGTTATTAGACCTGAAAATTCAAAGGTTCAAAAGATTTAATTATAATATTTCAAGTTATATTTTTGAGTATAACTGAGTGTGATTATTTAAGGAAATTGAAATTGTCCATAGTAAATGTGAGAAATGAAGCCAATAGTTTATTTAACCTTTTTATCAGAATCATATATACTTATACTAAATATGTCTATTGGATAATTGCCTTTTTTACTCAGTAAACATATAACAATTACATAATTATGCAATCTGTGTCACGGTTTTTGGCACGATTTCGGTGACAGAATGAGCTTCTAATTGCAAAAATGCATAATTTACTGAATAACTGTGATTGGTTGTCTTCATATGTTGTCTCAGAATGATATCCAAATCAACTCTCGTTCTTACATAGTGTAATACATAGAGTCTCTTAATTTTCCAATGCTAACCACGCAGACAACAACTTATACTTGTTACAAACTATTTCAGATCATTAAACAATAGTTTTTAGGGTAAGATTGTTGAAAAGTTTATCACTTTATTCAAATACTTATTTGAATGCTTATCATTGTGGTGGACGATTGTAATCTATGAATAATTTAATTTTCTTTTTTTTTCTAATAATTTAGTTTTCATTTCCAATTTAGATTTTTCGTTTGAAAACTTAAAATGAGATTGATAATTTAAATTTAAAAATTTATTATAAGAACTTCTTTTGCTTTTCACCTGTTATTTTTAATCATTTTTCAATGACATTGAGGATTTTTTTATTTTTTGACTATAAATCAGTAATGATATTGATTTTTTATTGATATTCACAAATTTTCGGCACATCCTTTTTCAAGTGATTTTGATCATTATCTATTAACTATGTAAAATGGTAAAAAAAATAATTTGTTTTATATTGTTTAATACGGATTTTAATTAATATTAATAATGTAATTCGGTTTAAAAATTATTTTTTTATGCATTTGTTTAGGTTTATGTAAGTGAAAAAAATAAAATGTGAATGTAGAATTTTTTTAAATTGATTAAATTTACATTTTCAGCATGATTTTAGTATTTTTTTATTTTATCAAATTAAAATTTCATTAAGATAATAATACAAAAAAAATATTTTTGTTGCAGTAGTTCATTGATTTAATATGTAAATAAATTATCAATATTTAGTGTAAACAAAAGAAAATCTATTTATTTTCTGGGTCAAAATAATAAATAAATCACATTTGCAATGCCAAAACAATTTTCAGAAGCTTTTGTTTTTGAAATGTAGCAATTTAATTATAGAACTTTGAAAATTAATTGTAACTTTTTAATGAAGAAAATAAAGTTGTTACTTTTTATTATTTCAATAAAGATTAAACAAAACATTTCTCATTTTAAGACCAATTCAAAATCTTGATCTATTATTTGTCTGAATTTCAGAAAATTTCTTTTGTTTTAATCGCTTTAATATTTATTGTAATTCAGTGTTTGATTTTTAAGCGGGCAAAAATACAGTAGACCTGTGTGACCCAGAAAATATAGGTCCATTTTTTATGAAGGTCAATTTAAGATACACTTTTAAAGTCAAATTCATTATGAGGTCATTTCAAGGTAAACAAAGTCGATTTGGGGTCGCATTTAAGTCAAAATAAAGTAGCTCACTGAAATTAAGTATGTTGTATATCAGGGCTTCTTAAACCATGGGTCGCGTAGCAAAATTCTGGGGTCGCGAGAGATAAAAATACAATTTAACAGAAAATGTTTTTTAACTTGTAAAATTATTGTTATAAAGATAAAATAACAATTATCGTAGATAAATTTATCATAAAATCTTCTAGTTCGGAAAGATTTTTGTACCTGCATTTCTATTAAGAGTATTTTAATAACTTGAATAACATTTACTATGAATTAGAATTAGAAGATGTTATAGGAATTTTAAAAAAATATACATTTATTTTTCTTTTATATTTGTATGGGGTCGTCAAGAAACTCGCAATCATAAATGGGGTCGTGAATTACAAAAGTTTAAGAAGCTCTGTTGTATATAATTGGAATTATATAAGTCATATACATTTATATAATTTTTATTATTAAGTGTTTTTATTATTATTAATTATTTTTATAGTTATTATTTTTATAATAATTGTTAAATTTAGTCTTTTTTTCTAAACCACTCCTCAACTAGCTGTAACCAGTAAATATTTATCTAAAAGTGATGAGATGTGATAGAAATACAAAATGATGACCAATCCATTGAAACAAATAATAAAAATGGTAGACAAAATATAGTTTATTGAATAACAGTATATGTTTAATATGTAACATTTTATGTTATAAAACCCCCGGAATTATACAATGATTATCTAACTATATTATCTAGATGCTACTCAAATGATTTAGTAACGATAATATGTGTAATTATAACAACATGATTAGTTTGAAAATATTGTAATCTTTGCATGGGGCCGTTGGTATGGAATTCACATAGTACACTGATCAACGTAAACCCGATAATTTTAATAAAATTATTCCGTTAGACCTTAATTTATCAAGGTCTATGTAGGATTAGCCAGGTAACTAAAACCTTGTAATCTTAGTATCCTGGTTGCAGTACCTTGGTAGTAGAACTCATTATGGGATGTTTTACTTATATGAATCTCGAACCTGAGCTTTAACAACTTTAAATCATGAATTTTTAAACTAAAGTTAAATTAAAATTTCACTTAATTTAAAAATTTTAACTAAATTTTCTTTATCACAAATCAAACATCATTATTCAACTAACATAAATAAAATTCGAACCGAAAATTCTAAACAATTAAAAATCATTATTAATATTAATTAAAATCCTTATTAATCAATAAGATCAATATAAAATATAAAACATTTTTTTGCTATTTTCATAGTTAATTGATAATTATCAAAATAACTTGAAAAAGGCTGTACAAAAAAAAATTGTGAATATCAATAAAAAATCGATATCATTACTGATTAATAGTCAAAAATAAAAAAAATCCTTAATGTCATTGAACAATGAATAAAAATCAGAGGTTAAAACCAAAAATTTCTGGCAGTATCCAATTTTCTATGACAGTGTTCCTTTTTTAATAAACTGATTCACATGCATTTCTTTTAAACTAACCTTATAACCCAATTAATAAGAAATTGATGGGATATCGCCAGGTTACAGCAATACGTTTCATTATATTATATTTCCACGAAACAATTAAACAGGTTTTAATATTAAAAAAGTAATTTCGTCTATATAAATGAAAAAAATATTTCCAAAGAATACTTTTATAAATTATTTAAATTAAATCTTACCAATTGCTAGTAAATGAAATGAATGTATTTATTTCTCAAATATTATCGGTTTTTATGAAATTCTTTAGTTTATATAAGATATTATATAAATAATTTTGTTATAATAATGTAAATCAGTGGTTCTTAACCTTTTTAGCTACTAGCACCCCTACAGTGTTCAAACAAAATTCTAGCACACCTTACTAAAAATAAGGAATTATACAAATTGAAAAAAAACAATTCACAATTTATTTTAACAATTTTTAAAAATCTTAACTGTCATCTAAAATTTAGATTCTATAATAATCAATTAAATAGAATAAAACAAGGTTAGGTGTAGGGTTAGATCAGTAAAAAAAATCCAGTTAGGGTTAGTATTTTGTATTTTTTTGGATTCGAACCCGGGAGGAACTTGAGTGCATAAGTACCTACTAATTACAGTGAATTTGTAAAATTGTAAAATATATACTAGATCGCACCCCTGGTTAAGAACCAATGATGTAAATAAAGTATTTTTATTCAAAAAATATGATTATTTAAATAATGAGATTACAGAAATTGTGTATCATTTATAAAGCAGACAATTGCGAAAGGGATGGCAAACCAAACAATAATGAACATGTACAATTATCACATTCCTATACATTCAAATCTGTCAGAATTGGCTTCTCATTTTCACATATTAAAACTTTTACCCGTTATAATAATTAATAAAAATTATCTAGATATTTATCAAAAAGACATTAGTAAAGACTCTCCTATTTTATTACTTATAAAATGTAAGATTATAAAAAATTATAATTTTTTAAAATTGAAAAATCAAAAATTTCTATTTGAAAAGTGGATATATTTTATTCAATATAAAACTAAAATATTATTACATTGTTTCCAAAAAATAACATCCGAGTTGTGTAAAACTTTTAAAAGGAAAAACAGAATGATACAATAAAATTGCAGTTTTTCAAGTAACTATCAAATGACTTCATTAAAACAAAATAGTAATAATAATGACAAAATCTTTGCTCGTTAATTTACAAGAACAAAGAACGATTATTAATTAAACTGATATTTGAGAAGTTGTTTGTGATCAGTGTAATATTAATTAATGAATAAATAAGATTTATCTATAAAAATATCATTTTATTTAAATGAGGTGTCTTATCCGAGTTAAATGAAATATTTCTCATTATTATTATCATTATTATTTCTTTTAATTTAAAAATATTTTAAAAAGACAGAAAAAAAATCGTCTTCAAACATTTTCTTAAACAAAAGCAACATCGATTTTGCTTTGTCCGCTATTTTTACTGATTTTTATGAATTAAAATTTTGTTTTAATCTATAATTTGATAATTAAGATTTTATTTACTATTAAAAAATTAACGTACAGTACAAGTGAAAATAATGTAGAAAGTTTTGTAGAAAAACCATGTTTAGCTCAAGATTGGGTTTTGGTTGTGGAAAAATTATATCACAACAAATTTAAAGTTTTATTAATTAAAGTATGTGAAAAAACATTTAGTTCATAATTTTCATGGGCCTCCCTTAATTTCTGGGCTCTGTTGTTTTGGACAATTTAAGAACCGTGTCAAAAATTACAGTATGCATTTGGTGATCAAAAACATATACAAAATAAATTTTAGCAAATAATTTAAATTGAGAACATACCTAATTGATGTGTTTAAAGCTCCAATCAAAATTGAAATATGGGTGACAAAACTTTACTAAAACAAATCAACAGGATGTACGTTAGCTTTTGCATAGGTGCAACAATGAGTCTTAAATACTTAAAATAATAAAGGTAAATGACAGATTAAAACAAACTTTTTTTAATTATACTTATGTTGCAAATTTTAAAAAATTCACAAAAACAATCGGTAAATCTTGTAAAAAATGAACATATTTTGAATTACATGTCGTTGTTCGATTCAGGAAAGCGTTTCTAAAAGAATGTAAAAACATCTATTTCTACTATCACACTTGAGCATAGTTCTTTATTTTTGTTACATCTTTACCCTAAGCTTCTTTCAATCCAAGTATTTTTAATCTTTCACTTTTCTTGGCTCTATATAGCTCACATTTATTTATAACATTAGCTTTTCTATAGTTTTATTTGGTCTAAAGATAAAGACATACAAAAGCCTTTATTCATCTTTTTCTAAGTCAAAAATATCAGAATTATCCGGATTAGAGTATGAAATATGAATTTAAATCAAAATAAACCCTACATTCGAACAGACCTATTATACGTAAGATACAATTTAAACGAGAAACTTATCAGTTTTGTAGAATTTTTAAGGAGATTTTGCATGAAAGAAATAATTTCATAAATTAAAACAAAATGAAAAATTGTCAATTTCTAGCTCCAGGCTTGCTGATTTATATTAGCCCGGAGCAAATGGAATTTTATTTACTTTTTAAACATAAATTAAAATCGTTTATTAAAACAAGTCAGCGTAATTTTGTAAAGAAAATATATCTGAGGCAATCAATTCTTGATTTTATGTAAATTTTTCATTATATTATTATTTTAAATTTTACATGAATTTTTCATTTCTTTATCTTCCTTATATAAATTTCTGCGAATATCAGTTTTTTATGAATAATTTTCATTTATTTTCATTATATGAATTTATTTTGATACTTTTAAGGCAAGAAATTAAAATGAATTTAAAAACTTTTAAATAATTTACGTAATAAAACATGAAAATAGAAATGACAGAATTCGATGCCTAATAAATTACAAAATATCAAATTTTAAAATTAAAATTAAAAATATATGTATATTATTTCAAGTTATCACTAATATATTTATGCAATTACAATATAACAAATTAGAATATAAAACAATCAATACCATCTTTTATCTTTCTCAAAACTGATCGTTTTTCCCTATCAAAATAATTGAATAGTAAATATTAATAATTAATTAATTTGTATTATTTATTTCTTAACCCTTTCAGCTCCAATGGGCTATATATGCCGCAGAATATGTTTACAGAAGCCCAGAGGGAATTCTGCGCTATTAATTCAGCCCACGTTGTGTCACACTGGTACAAATATGTCCCGAGTCCCTAAAAGACTGTCGTGCTTCAAAAAATAAATAAATAATTATATTTTTAGTTCTTTGTTATCCATTTTCTGGCACATCAAAAAATTAAGTTATTTTAACTAAAGAAACAAATTGGGACTGAAAGGGTTAACCCTACTGAACTCTTTTCACTCTACCTTCGATAGAAAAACAGAATGTGTTATTTTTGCTGGAAAAGGGACGACTGCCAGACGGAATGTACTGTGAAGAAATAATCAGAGCTTATTCAGCAAGGAGAAGAACAATGAAGAGTAAGTGCTTCCTCAATAATCGATTTTAAAGGAACTCTGTCGGGAGACGCTGCATTGCTTTTTAGTTAAAATGGACTACTGAAGTGCAAAAAGACCACATTGAAGAATTGCAAAAAGCTAGATCTTATCTCTTCAAACTAAATCTTATGTATGATATTGTGGATACCTACACTGGTGTTCATACTCAGGGCGTCGAGAGCACGTGGGAACTGTCGAGTGACGTAAATAACGACACCAAAGAACAGCGCCCTATCATTTAAACTCATATTTGACTGACTTTATTTATAGTCATAAAATCTCCAAGCGTCAACATGGTAATGTATACGTCTCTTGATAACAACAATAAGCTGTTGGTCTCCAAAAGCTAGAGTATAATTGAGTAAATTATGTATTTCTGTATTTTAACATCATTGATGTTATTAAAATTATTAATAAGTTACAAAAGTTCAAAAACCTCCAAAAAGTTGCAAAACGTTGCCCTTCTTATTATATTATATTATAATTATAAACGCTTAATAATAACTTGTCGGTTGTGAAATTTTTAATAAATATATATTTCAAATAAATAGTATTATTTGCTCTATTTATTAATTGTAAAGTTGATGATACTGCAAAATGGCTTATCTTTTTATTTGAAATATATTATTTATATTAGTGCCCTAACAGAAGAATTTGTATGAAGAATTTCTAAAACAGTCAGACCCTGGCCTCATGTCGCATAACCAAAATCTAACAAAATTGAAAAGAAATACTTAAAGATATATTAAAAAATAATATTTTGGAACTGATTTTTAAAAAAAGTAATTTAATTGTTTAAATTGTTATATTGTTTGGAAATATATCAAGTGAAGAATAAGAAAAAGAAAAAAGATTCAATTAGAGAGGAAGATAGAGCTGGTGTGAACTAGACTTATTTTAGAAATCTTTTTTTCACAGTGGAAATGGCTTACCTATTCATTTGAATGATATTATATTATATTATATTATAGAAATTTTTTATTTAATTGCGTTTCAAAGATTTATAGGACAGCAAAATTTTACTGGAAAGAATTTATTTTTTAATGATCACTAAGTCGACAGAAAAAATTTAAAAGAAAGTGCTCAAAGCTTTAAAAGAGATTCAAATCTACTAATAAAGAATACCGGAAAAGCGTGCATTACAATTTAAAGATCATGATAGACCGTATTTGGAGAAAGCCAATTTTGCTTAGTGAATATTGATATGCGAGGATCCTTAGGAGTAAATTAAAAAAGTAAACTCACATATGTGGGTCTTGTTCCTAAACAGAAAGATCTACAGACTTAATGTCACTCAATGTTCTATTTGGAGACTAGCAGCAAAGCCAGTCAGACGACTAGATATAAACAAATAAATTTTTAAATCTGAAAAATTGTTTTATTATAAACTGTCAACTACAAAGTAAACACCTCATAAACAGCATCAACTCCTTCTATCCGATGTTCTTATTCTATTCGGTCAAATATTTTGATTTTGACCTAGCAAAATATACTTCTACTTCTGTGTTTTTGAGAATCATAGTTAAATTTCAGGTAAATTATTTGGAGGAGTTTCAAGTAATGTCACGTTTTAAATTTTTTTATAAAATAAGTTATTTTAATTATTATAGATTTCATGGAAACAACATAGAATGATAAATTTTTCATTTCAAAGGCCGGATTAACTATCCAACAGCAGTTCAGTGGCCGACTACATAATTGAAGTCCAAATTAAAAAGAATCAAACTATGGATATTGTTTTTAATTATTCATTTAATATTATTTCTTCAGCTATTATTTAATAATACAGTGACACATAACACATGACAACCTGTATTAGTACTAAAGGTAAAATTGTTCCCTTGATGCCGAAATAGCAGAAATTTCTGGGTTTAGATTTGATGTCCCTAAGATCAACAGTGACCTTAGAATATCATCGGACTAGTTCGTTCTCAAATGTTTCTTCAAGTATTTCATTCTTGAAAATGTTTGTTTGCACAGGTATGGTGTTCTAAAGATTGAAAGGCACCTTGATGCAAAGGTTTTGACATTAGGAAAGTCTTCATTTGGAAGAAACTGGTAAAATCCAACCTTTCCGGTTTTGAATTTGTCTCTAAAGATGTCATTTGCATGCAACTCAATAACTTCCAGTTGCAATTCGTTTGGTCAACTGATCGCATCTGCTTCAAATGAGTCTTGAAACAGTCTCACTTCTTTTGTCTGTCAATCCAAGTATCTTTGACGATCTCACATGTAAATGGTGTGGGGAACTCAGTTGTTGTTTAAGCCATGAAGGATTCGCACTCCTAAAAGTGAGTCAAATTTTGGGCTTGTATTTGTTCAAAAACAAGGAAAGTTTAGATCTGAAGGCCTTTAAGGTGTATAGATCAGAAATTAGATTTTTTTTTTCTTGTAATTTTAGGTTAAAAAAAGTTAAATGACTATTTATGTCTGCAGTAAAGGAAATATCCATACCCACTCTTCATTAGATAGTAATGGTTGAAGTTTCCCTTTACTTTCCAGGAAGTCACTTATTTTCTTTCTTAACTTAAATACTCTGCTCATTCTTGCAATTCTGTGTCTATATCTTCCAACATATCTCTAATCTGTCTAAGGCTGCGCACATGTGATCTTATTAAATTCATCATCTTCACCACAGGATTCAATACATCACCAATATACATACATTTAGTACATAAAGCTTGCTGGTGAATAATAAAGTGCAGGAACCTCTGTTGTCAAATATTTTTTTATTACACATCTGCTTCACTGGCCCAATCAGCTGTTTCTTTATTTCACTCTAGGAGAAATGCAAGGAGAAAAAGGAAGTAGGGAATAAGGTTTCGCTATGTAGTAATCGGTTGGAAAATATATCGTCGACTAATCTTTGCAGAATAAAAGTAAATTTCCATAATTTTTTTCGTACATAAAAAGTGTTCCTTAGTTTGGAGACCCCTGGAATAGAATATAGATATGTGTTAATGTAAACCACAATATGTTGAGGAATTAATTAAACTATTTTAAATAATTGAGATTTAATATATTAAGAAATGAAAATAAAGCTAATTATTTCTTAGAAAATATATAAATGTAATAAATGTAATAATTTAGATGGTTGTCTTTTTATAAACCGACCTTAATGGTGTATATTAAAGCTATTCATTATTCCTAGTGTCAACGTAATTGGTTATTTGATGTTTTGATATGCCGCGTTTGTGTGTTTTCACTCACCTAAATATTCAGTATGTTTTTTTATAATAAAAAAATTTAGTCAATTGTTTTCGCATGTTTTTATAATGTTGATTTGCTTATATTAAAGAGACTATAACATTCAGACGTGTCTAAAGCATCATTTACTTGTAAAAGTTAGTTTTCTATTATTTAAAAGTTTAAAAGTATCAAAACTAGTAGTCAAATCTTTTCAAAATATGTGTATTTTGTGAAATTAAAATTTGTTATTTGTAGTGTAATTTGTTTTAAGTAGTTTGATTACAATGCGAATTCTACCAGAAGCTAAAGTAACCCACCCTTTCTTGACAACACAATAATATTATTTTGTTTTAATCTCTTTGTTAATTTAAATACTGCTAGACTTTTTAATATTGAAAATAAAGTGAGTATTAAAACATTTATATTAAAAATATTACTAATAACTGAAAAGAAAATGAAATGATTAATTTGTTTCAATGTAATAATGTCTTTATAATTCGATGATATTTCTCATCTCTGTATTGATGTGTATTTTTTCTATTTATTTCTCAATCAACCGTGTGATTATACTTTTTGTATTAATTTTTGTATTAATATTTGTTAATATCGATTTTTTGCGGACATTTTGTTAATTCGATTGATTAAATTTAATTTAAAAATTCTAAATTAAAAATTCAAATTATTTGCAATTTTTTGTCGATTTGTTTTAATGGTTTATTAGTTTAGAAATTGTTTATTTGATTTAATATATTAAATCGGTTTTTATTAATGTTTTTTGGTAAATGTTATGTGAAGGTGCTGGTGGAGTTTCCTATTTAATTAAATAAAATTTAATTAATGACAAAGTTTCAATATCTATTTATTGTTGAAAAAATATTATTTCGATGAAAATCATTGATCACTTCTTCATCCTTCATCCTGATTATTTTAATTCCCTTCGCTGTTGACGAATTAGATTAATTTTATTTATCAACGACTCTACCCTAAACGCCTTCAAAATTGATTTACTATCCCACCTATGTACCTATGGTAGTTACCATGTTTGTAATGTACATAATGGTTGAAAATCTATGATCAGATGAGTTCAATTTTTAGAACTACTCAATTATTTTTACTTTTGGGTTTTTTGTACGTTATCGATTAAGATGATCTATTTCTATGAATCCTATTTTAACTGGTTCATTTTATTTGTTATTCTTTAATATGCATTTCAAAATGTTGAGCAGGGATCTGCTTTATTTTTCAGGAAAACCAAAAATGAAGAAAAACAGCAAATATTTATACAAATTTGAAAATTAATACTGATCGGGAAAAAGGGATATGGTTGAACGCCAAATCTAGAGACAAAACCAAATATAATATTGTTAAACTATTGTTAAATGAACTTTCAAGGGGGCACGAAAATCATGTTTATTTAGCAGGGTGTTCAATTAAAAGAGTTACAAAAAAATTAAGAAAAAAATTTATTTAATTAATTATTATAAAAACCAAATACAAAAAATAAAAGCAAAGACAAATACATTTATATTTAACGTTTAAAAAAACAGATATTTTTGTTTGTTTTTTATTTGAAATACTTATCTTTTTCTCTAAATTGTGAATAATTTCAAGTTCATCATTTGTATCAGTTTCATCACATTAAAAATAATATTTTAATGTGTTGATTGCGTCTAATGCTTGTTTTTTAGTTGGACGTAGAAATTTATCTTCATCTTCCTCAATTTGCTCATCAGTTTTGTTTGCAATTTCTTTATCTTTTTTCAAAGATGGTTTCAACGATTTCCTGGTCATAGATGATAGCTGATATAGCAAGTTCTTTATCACAATTAACATAATCTTCAAAGTTGTTCTCTGGTATTATTTTTTTTCTAATGTTGCTGCTTTTCGTTTGAACATTTTAATTGACAAAAATTATTTACAAGAAATAGATAATTTTTTGATTTATAATTATAATTATGTAAAATAATGACATCGAATTAATAAAGTTTTAAACTAAAAATAAACTAATTAAAATTAATTTAATAATTAACAATAAAAAGAATTATTTGAAGTGAATTAAAAAAGAATAGGTTAGTGAAGCAAAAGAAATAAACTTTGAGTATAAAATGTAAATCACCTTAACGTTCTAGACAAGGCGATCACCCTTTGAGCTATCTCATTCCAGTGCAATCTCTTTTATAATTAATTTGTACTAGATGAGTTCAATTTTACAGTACATATGAGCAAATAGAGTTAAAAGAAATAAATAAGAAAATAAATCATATAAAACCATTTATTATTGATAAAATTTAGCATGCAAAATTGCATTCAAAAAAATAAACAAGACTAACTTATCACAATTAAAAAATTAAAAATTTCAGCAATAGTCGGTAAGAACAATATTTTAACCCATTTATCCGAAATAAATATTCGAATTTATTTTGCGTTTTTAATTTTTTTCAATGTGTTTTATTTAATCTTCTAACTGTCATGTGTTACTTTGTTTTATTTGTTGTATGATAATAAATTTTAAATGAACTTGATGCGGTTTTCATGCCATGCATTTTGACGCATTTGAAATCGATTGAATACAAATACCAGTTTCAGGCCCAACATGATATGCTTATATCAATTTCTGAAATAGCATCTCATTATATATTTGAATTATCTCTAATAAAAGGTTTAAGGCTAAAAGGATCTACAGCAATCTTCTTGACAATCTTCAGCTAAACATTCCTCGACTGCCATTTCAAAATAAACGTTAATTAATGGTCATTTGAATTTTTACAATTGATTGTTCAACTAACATTGATCATGTTGTAATGATATATCCCTGAAAATTAAAATTTGTTTATGTATTTGTTTGTTTATACTGGGTGCTCTTTTTCAATTAATTAATTTGCATTTTGTGTTTTACACAAACTTATGCGTTTTGTCTGAATTTACCGATAAAACGCCCATTTTAATGTTGTTTCCAATTATCGATTTTTCAATTTCAATAACTAATCATTTTCTACAAACTCGATTTCTGTGATTTTATAAATAATTATGCATTTCTAGAATTCCATGCTTGAAAACCATCGGTTATAGAATCGCGTTGTTTGTACTTTGTGTTTATTAGTGAATTTCAAATCCTGCTTATAACTGGTTAGTATGTTAGTTATCAATATTGAAATGTCATTGGTTTGACTAACCATCGTTTCTGTACTCAATTCTTAATCACTTTCGACTTTAAGGATTACATTAAAGGTTAAAGAGCAGTGTGTAAACAAAGATTTATGTACTTTAATTTTTATTGTATTTGAAATGGTACTTTGAATTCTAAAGAATCTAAAGTAATTTTATTTAAGAATCTAAAAAATTATTAAATTTAATAAAATTTGTTTTGTTTAAATTTAAAAATGTTTATTGGTTTATTTTGAATGAGTATTTAAAAGTAAAATTTATATTTTAATAAAATAAGTTTTCATTTCTGGCGGAAGATGATAGTGAACCTGCTGAAATATAAAGCATAAAGGATATTTGAATTATTATTAATAAATAAAATTTTATTATTAATTAAAAATGAAAAACTCAACTCTTCCTTTTATACATTAGTGATTGCCAATTAGGGAAATCTGTAAATTTACTGCATTTCACGGTTGTTGCTAAAATCTGTCATATTGTTTTTTTTATTGGTCTTGTTTTATATTGCGATATATATGTTTAAACAAATGATGCAAAATCGTTTTAATAAGTAAATTTTTGATATGAACAATGCCAAGAAGTGCGATCATTCCAGTAGAGTGATCCCATCGATTCCATAGCCTACTTAGCGAATATCTTTGGGGGATATTTTCTGATTTCACTCTCTTACATTCGTAAAAATTTTCTCCCAAGTGAAAATGAAATATTTATTTTTCTTAATTTTATTATCTAACCGTGATGCAAAATTAATCCGAGTTTGACTGATGAACTTCAAGACGATCAGATTAATTTATCAATGTTTATTTTGGAGTTATTAGCGATTAAAAAAGTATTATTAGATTTGTAACTGCTATTTTCCATTTTAAAAATAAAATAATATAATAATAATAATAAGTAGGTAGTTAGGAGCACACTGCTATACAAAAAAATAGGGGGGGGGGTTTAATTACAGATTAAATTTCGGATTATCTTGATTACATAATGATGTAATCAACTTAATTAATTTTGTGTGTTTTTTTTTCGAAATTTTTGTGTGTATTTTTTTTTCGAAATTTTTTTCGAGTTTTTGGCGCGATTTTTTTTTAAATTCAAATTTTTGGAACATTTTTCTAAATTCAAATTTTGGCGAATTTTTGAAATAAAATTGAAATATTTTTTTTGAATAAATTTTTTTTTTAATCACACTATAGTCAGGGGGTATTTTTGAAAAAGACTAAAATAAATTAACTTGAATTGCCTAACGATAAAAAAGCATAAAATTAAAATTGGCTCAAATCGCCTAAGATGTGATATAGTCAGGGATATTTTTAACTCGTAATAAAAACAATGCAATATTTGGTCTCAATACTTTCTATAGGTAAATATAGGCATAAAATAAAAACAGCTTGAATCGCTTACTGATAAAAAATTGACAGGGGTATTTTATAGGCTTGTTAAAAAAACACTTGAAATATTTGTTCACACAATTTTCATAGGCAAATTTAGGCTCTAGATAAAAATAATTTAAAATACCTAAAGTAAATTAAGACAAGTTAAAGTACATTAGAATACATTAGAGTATATTAAAGTAAATTAAGGTAAATTAAAGGGTCTAAAGTAAATTAAAGTACATGAGAGTATATTAAAGTAAATTCAGATAAATTAAAGTACATTAGAATACATTTAAGTATATTAGAGTAAATTAATCTTCCTCTAGTAAATTAAGATACATTAGAGTACATTAAGGTAAATTAAAGTAAATTAAAGGGTCGAAAGTCAATTTAAGTACATTGGGGTACATTTAAGTAAATTAAGGTTCTTAAAGTAATCTAAGGTGCCTAGAGTAATACTTTCAGAAAACATAAAAAGTTAACTTACTTGGTATCAACTTCTGAACACTGATAACCCATACACAGTGAATAATTCATTAATAACTGAACAACAATTACTAGGTACTGTATACAAATAACCGAGTACTGTACAGCTCTCTATATACATATTAGGCATTGAATAATTTACTTATTCATTAAAATGACATATTTAAATAATATTTACTCTTTCAACACAGATATTGAATCAACTCAACCCACTTAAAAAATAACATTTTCTCTCAATCATTTCACTTTAAAATACTTGGTTATTCACACACTCACAATATGTTATCAATAACTAGTTACTGAACAAATCAATATCAAAAACTAATTACTGAACCAATAAATATTAATGATGGGTTACTGACCAACTAATTTTGAAATCACATAAAAGGTTAACAAAAAGAAATACAAGTTGAAATTTTATTAACTTTTTCACTATTTTATCGATCCTTGATGTGTCCAAATTTTTTGGTTGCTTAGTTACCTTGTCGTTATTAGGTGATAATTAATCAAATTCATTGAAACCAAATCCATTGCTATATTTACTTGGTATCAACTTCTGAATACTGATAACCCATCACACTGAATAATCCATTAATAACTGAACAACAATCACTAGGTACTGTATACAAATAACCGAGTACTGTACAACTCTCTATATACATACTAAGCATTGAATAATTTACTTATTTATTAAAATGCCATATTTAAATAATATTTACTCTTTGAACACCGATATTCAACCAACTTAATCCATTTAAAAAATAAAATTTTCTCTCAATCATTTCCCCTTAAAATACTTGGTTATTCACACACTCACAATATGTTATCAATAACTAGTTACTAAACAAATCAATATCAAAAAATTTTTACTGACCAAGAAATCTTTAAATAAAAGCACATATAAATTTGAACAATCAAAAGAAATACAATTTTATTAACTTCTCGACTTTTTTATCGATCATTGATGTCTCCAAATTGTTTTGTTGCTTAGTTACCTTGTCGTTATCAGGTGATAATTAATCATTGAAGCTCAATCAATTGTTGTATTTTCTCTGAATAAAAATTTATTTCTTTACAGTCTTGTATGTGATTTATTGAAATTATTTTGTAAAACATTGAAATTTTTCTACCATTTTTGTAATATTTTTAATTGCGTCCAACAATGAACAATTACTAAACGTTATTTTCAAAGATGAATGCCAACCTTTTCATTTATTTTTCACACGTCCCTAAATAAATTAATTGCTAACTCATCAAATAATTACTTAAATTTATTTTTATAGATTTTCTATTCACCCCCAACTCTTATTGTTTACTGAATGATAAATTAATTAGTAAGTACAAGTAGTGGTTAAAAATAAAACTGATAATAAAACTGATAGAAAAAAAAATTAATATCTACAGCATTACTAAAATCAAATAACTATAATTTCTGATACCATGCTTCAATACATACATAGGTTCTTGTGTACTGATATCACTTACTGAAAACCCAAACTTATAGGAAAAATGTATGTGATTGTCTATTAGTCTTTGTAGAAATTATTTTTATTAAATTGTGGTTAGCTGGTGAATAGAATTTGATTAAAGTAGTGGGAAAGATGTAAATTTTAAATAAATTTGATTAAATTTGTTAATTCTTTAAATAAAATTTTTTAAAGAAAGCTTCAACATAGTAGCAAATTTTAAAGAGAATAGTACTTATCAATTAAAAATTAAATTAAATTAACTAAGTTGTAAGATAATTGAAAAATTTATTAGATCATTTTTTAAAATTTTATAAGGTTGTTAGGTAATTATTCTAGGTACTTGTTGAATGAAAATTAGTGTATGTTATCGACTGCTCATAGTATTTAATTCTACAATTTCCGGATAAATAATTATTAAATTCTTGATTCCTGGAAATAATCGTAAATATTTAAATTATTCAGAAAATTGTCAAAAAAAACCTAAATAATGGGGTAACAAAAAAGTTTTAAATACTAGTCAATTTTAGTTTTTAATTTAATTGAATTACAAATATTTTAATAAAATCAAATAAATAGTTACATGAATCAAACAATTTCTTAAAACTGAAATCTTATCGATATATCCTAATTTACCTTAAATCAATGAAAAAAGTAACAATTTTCCTAAGTATGTTATAAATTCAACCAACTCAATCCCCTTAAAAATACTATAAATTCACCTCTCAACCAATCATTTCTCTTCAAATGTCATTTTCACTCCATTATATCAACTATATTCATACTTTTCATAAAAACCTATCAAGTAGATAATATTTACCCTTTGAACACTAATATTCATTCTAGTAAATTCCTTTAAAAATATTATAAATTCCACTCTTGACCAATCTTTTCCCATCAAATAACACTTTCCCCTACTCTACCAACTATATTCATTCTTTTATAAAAATCACCTATTAAATAACGATACTTAACCGACTCAACACCTTAAAAATATCAACAAATTTGCTGTTAATCGATTATTTCCCTTTAAAAGATCATAAATTCTCTTCTTAGCCAATTGTTTTCCCCTAAAATAAAATTTACTCTTAACCAATCATTTCTCTTTAAATGAGATTAATCCCAGTTATATTCATTATTTTCATAAAAAATCACCGACATCGATATTCAACCGAATAAATCTCTTGAAATCATCTTAAAATAAAATTCATCTCTTGACCAATCAAATCCCATTAAAAATATTATAAATTCACCTCTCAATCAATCATTTCTCTTTAAATTACAATAATCCCCGCTATATTCATTATTTTCATAAAAATCACCAACATATCGATATTCAACAGGATAAATTTCTTGAAATCCATCTCGTGACCAATTATTTCCCCTTAAAATATCACAAAATTTCATCTTAACCAATCATTTCCCTTGAAATGACATTTTCCCCCACTGCACCAACAATACACATATTTTTGGTAATAACCTACAAGGTAAAATTTCTTTAGAAATCTATATTTAACCGAATAAGATCTTTAAAAATTCATCATTTGGATCATATTTACTATATGTATTCAACCAATCAAATTCCCTTAAAATAAAAATCTTAATTTTACCAATAAAAATAAATTTTCTTTAAAGTATTACAAAATTGTTATTGATACCCAACATTTTCCGTCGAAAATCACCACAATTTGATTCTGGCAACAAATTCAATCAAATAAAAAATTCATCAAAAATGACTAAAATCGAATAAAGTCTATGTTTCCCACATAAATTTAATTTCACTAAATTAATGTAAAATCATAAAATATATATCATGTTGCTCAAATAATTAAAATTAATCAGTAAATCAAGTATAAATTCAATAAAAATTACCAGTCAACCCATAGATATAATTCAACGATTTTCATTTGTATATTGTTAACCACACTGAGCATCCTCTTAAAAATCTCTACAATATACTACTTTTGTGATTGATATCCACGAAATCAATAAATGGAAAATGATAATAATTATTGATCTCCTTTTTTACACTGTAAAATCAATTAAAATCTTAGGTTTCACTAAAATATTTTTAAAAATTAACTGATTTAATCAACTATTTAAATATAACATAAAATTATAATATCATTTACTATTCAAAATCTATCAGTCAATTTGATTCTAATTCTTAAATAATTATCTTAAATAGATGTTTCATAAACATTTTGATCATAAATTCAACTTTTATTTAAAATAATCCTAAAATCAAGTCAAATCTAATAAATTATCAAGAAATTAAGTGTTTTTCAAATTATAGATTTAACCTAATTTCTTCAATAATTTCATTAAAAACATAATCAAACCCTAAATCTATTAAAATTCAGAAGAAAACCATAAAATTCACAAAGATGATTAAAATTTACTAAAATAAATACCTCGTAAAACTAGATATCACTTAAATTATCATAAAATTTCCCTAAAAGCTCTAATTGATTTACATAGCCTAAAATTATTTTATTTCTGTCGAGTACAACCTAATCTATTAAAGATGTAATTTATTTAATTAAATTTTCATTAAAAATAACAAGTCAACAAATAGAATTTTAATTAGTAGAGATTATATTCTATAAAGAAAATTTTCAGTGAAGAAGCAATGTTGGTGAGAGAGTACATTAAGTGTCTAAAATCATTGAAATTACTGGGGAAAAAGTGGGATAGTTAAAGATATCTACTAAATAGATGAAATATCAATTGATATATTAAAAACTTACAAGGATAATATACTTTGAATGGAGAAAATATACATCGAAGAGGAAAATATTCATTGAAGAGAAAAATATTCGTTGAAGAGAAAAAACATTCATTGAATAAGGAAAGCATTAGTTGAAGAGAGAAAATATTCATTAAAGAGGAAAGCAATCATTAAAGTGAGAAAATATGAATTGAAGCTACCAAATATTCACTGAATCGAAAATTGCTTATAATAAATTAGATTGTAAATTTCTCAATGATGAGATGAAATATCAATTAAATATTGGGAAATACTTTAAATGGAGTCTGAATTATTCACTGATCAACAAATATACTTAAAAGATGAAAATATGCACTGATAATGAACGTACTATAAGAGTGGATGAATTAAAAATTCAATTAAAAATTATTAACAATTGAGTTGATTTCATCGGTCAAATATATTTATATATATATATATATATATATATTTTGATGGACACTTATGGGCGGAGGAATAGTTATTAAAAAGAAACTCAAAATTTTAATTTAATAAAATTCTTTGAAAAAAGTTTTTGAAAAATTTCTTTGAAAATTTGATCGTTATCAACATGTATAAAATGTAATAGTAAAAATTATACTAAAAATTTGATTGTAAGATTACATTAAAAAATTTTTCAATTAAAAACATGTGTAAAAATTTCAATGTAAAATTATCCTTAAAATTTCATCTTTAAAAATTATATATAAAAAATTCATCGATAAAATTATATTAAAAATTCTATTTAAAAATCATGTATAAAAAATTCCATTGTAAATTTATGTTAAAAATTTTATCATTTAAAAATATGTATAAAAATTGATCGATAAAACTATACTAAAAATTTTATTTAATAAATTTTATCATGCAATATTGTCGACTCTTTACTTTAAAAATTCTTACCTTATGTAATTTGCCTACTATAACTGATTTTAAAATTTTCAGCTTTAAAAATTACCCTTATGTAACTTAACTGTTGACTCTCTATTTAATTTTAAAAAATTCTTACCTAACCTACCATACTTTACTCTAGGCACCTTAGATTACTTTAAGAACCTTAATTTACTTAAATTTATTCTAACGTACTTTAAATTACTCTGATGTACCTTAATTTACTTTATGAACCATAATTTACTTAAATGTACCCCAATGTACTTAAATTGACTTTCGACCCTTTAATTTACTTTAATTTACCTTAATGTACTCTAATGTATCTTAATTTACTAGAGGAAGATTAATTTACTCTAATATACTTAAATGTATTCTAATGTACTTTAATTTATCTGAATTTACTTTAATATACTCTCATGTACTTTAATTTACTTTAGACCCTTTAATTTACCTTAATTTACTTTAATATACTCTAATGTATTCTAATGTACTTTAACTTGTCTTAATTTACTTTAGGTATTTTAAATTATTTTTATCTAGAGCCTAAATTTGCCTATGAAAATTGTGTGAACAAATATTTCAAGTGTTTTTTTAACAAGCCTATAAAATACCCCTGTCAATTTTTTATCAGTAAGCGATTCAAGCTGTTTTTATTTTATGCCTATATTTACCTATAGAAAGTATTGAGACCAAATATTGCATTGTTTTTATTACGAGTTAAAAATATCCCTGACTATATCACATCTTAGGCGATTTGAGCCAATTTTAATTTTATGCTTTTTTATCGTTAGGCAATTCAAGCTAATTTATTTTAGTCTTTTTCAAAAATACCCCCTGACTATAGTGTGATTAAAAAAAAATTTATTCAAAAAAAATATTTCAATTTTATTTCAAAAATTCGCCAAAATTTGAATTTAGAAAAATGTTCCAAAAAATTTGAATTTAAAAAAAAAATCGCGCCAAAAACTCGAAAAAAATTTCGAAAAAAAAATACACACAAAAATTTCGAAAAAAAAACACACAAAATTAATTAAGTTGATTACATCATTATGTAATCAAGATAATCCGAAATTTAATCTGTAATTAAACCCCCCCTATTTTTTTTGTATAGCAGTGTGCTCCTAACTACCTACTATAATAATTTTAATTAATTTTCTTTTATTTCCTCTATATTTTGTTTAAATGTTTTCAATTTAAATTCATTTCAAAAATTAAATATGAAATAATATATTTTTATATTTCAATTATTAAAACAGGGTCAACTCTAGCTAGTTTTTCTATTTACAATTTTTACATCCACGCGAATATTTATAGTTGACAACATCATTTTCAACATATCCGTTTTTAATCTACAAAACATCATATTGAAACCAGTACAACGTCCTTTACAGATACCCAATTAAGTCATCGTGATTGCTGAGAGTGAATATACACCAAACTGCAATTAGATAAATTCTGTATGTTTTTTGAAAGTCTGTTAAGTTATTTTTTAAAGTGATTTTCAAAACTTGAATTATGATTTGATAAGGAAATAAGATCATTATTTAAGTTCTTATACATTACTTATGCCGCAATTATATATATATATATATTTATATATATGTGTGTGTATGAATTTTCAAAAAATGGTTTACTTTATTTTTCGAATTAGTTCAATATTATTTAAGTTTATTTTTAAGATTTATTTTGAAATAATAAAAGACAAATTTATCTTTATAAATGTATTTTTTTAAATCTTGGAAAATATCTAATATGTACAAAGTAGTTAGTCCTATAATCTTATTTTCTCAAGTAGTGGCGACGTGTTTAATAAGCTTGGATCCTAAAATATTTCTACAGGTGGTTTTCATATCATTTGTATAAAACTGATAAACTTGTTTTTAGAGTTTTACTTTTTATGGTTATGGTGTGAGAATGGCTTTACCAGTATCAAAGAATAAACAAAATTACTGTCATTTGTGATTACAGTTGCATTAATAAAAAAAGAGACAAATATTAATCTAATTTTATTTTAAAAAACTTAAAATAATTGTAGTCATTCGATAGTTAAATCGCTGATTTGTGATTTAACTAATCACATGTCGACCAACTCACGTGAAAATTACTTGTAATGAATTGATTAGAATGACTATGCGCATAATTTAAAAATGACTTTCTTTATTATTATTGATTTCTTTTTAGTTATTTCGGGTGTAACAAATTTAAAATTGACTAATACAAAAACATCAGTTAATTTCGTGGTATTTAATGGAAATTAGTAACCGTTGAAAAGAAAAATACATGACAAATAACTTTTACGTAACGGGTATCCTTTAAAACAGTGTATCGCAAACTTTTTTCGGCGCGACTCACCAAATATAATATTTTTTTCAAGCGGCACACAAAAAATTATTTTGACCCGTAAGCCCAAAATTGAACATGAATTTTTTTTTGTCATAAAATTTTTTTAGCTAATTTTGTTTAGTTTGAATTTCTTCCACTGATTTTTTGGTTTAAAATTTTGGATCATCCTTTTTTTACATAAAATTATTTCTTCTAACATTTTTTCTTCATAAACTTTGTTTTATTTAAATTTTATTTTGTTAAAATTTTTTTGATATAAAATTCTTCGCTGTAAAATTTTTTGTTGTAATATTTCTTATCCGTAAAATATTATATCAAAAAAATATATATATATCAAATTTTTTTAATTTAAAATTTGTTAGTCGCAAAACTTATTTGTAGTTTAAGTATTCTTAGATTAGAAAAACTATAAACAAAAATTAGTTCATATAAATAAAATATTTTAAAACTACAAATTTATTTGATTACAAAACATTCACATGTATTAAAAATATTTAAATAAGAAACTCAATTTTCGATTTACTTTCTAACCTTAAACGTCATATAGTAATAATCATTAAATATTACAGACTTAATAAGGAGTATTTTAATGCGAAGTGTGAGCTTGTTTTAAACTACAAATATCAGTAATTTCCGATTTATGTTCGATAAGCAGACTCGCATTTCCCCATCAATCATTTGCAGTCACTCGAGTTTTTTGGATTTAATTTCGTTTAATGATGAACATCCTAATTCACAAAGGTAGGAAGATCCAAAAAGCAACAATGCTCGAATAGCTTTCATGCTCGATTCTCGATATTGACTGTTCAGAGAGATCTAGAATTTTGGCAATTTCAGTTCCAAGAAATATGATTTGAGAACCAAATGATTTTTAATGTCAATAAACTGTTCTTCTTCATCTACTGTGAACGAATCAGGAGCACAGTTAGCAAAAGGATTTATCACCCACTCGTCTTGTTTTGAATCTAAGGACGGGAAATATTTAGCAAATGATGTGAGAATATTTTCCAGTGTGATCAATATTTCACTTGATATTTTGTGTTTTATGTCTGATGTGTTGACTCTTGGCAAGAAATCAAATTTATGAATTTTGGTTTTGATTATCCGAAGTTTCAATTTTGGCTGAAATGCCTTAAGTGATTGTGATAATATTTTCTTCTGCTCCCTGAAGGCTCAAATTTAAAGTGTTTAGTTTTTGAAAAAGATCTTTCAGAAATAAAACTTGTAGCCACAATAAAAAATTTTCACGGCACACAGTTTGCGATACACTGCTTTAAAAGTTAGACCACGAAGGAAAATATAGAATTAATTAATCACAAAACGTTGATTTAAAAAAATTGTCAAGAAAAATTGTTAAGAAAACCCAAAAATTATTATAAAAATTCATCAAGCCAGTTCATTGCCTTTGTGGAAGAAATATACTTTTATTAAGTGTGTATGATAAATAAAATGATGAATATAAATCATTAAGTGTATAAATCATTTCCAAAATTGAATTTTCTATACACCAGTTATCATAATTACCAATAGTTTGACCACAAATTGAGATCTAAAATAAGAGAAAATTGAATTATATATAAAAGAAAATATATAAATGTTGGGCTCAGAGCCAAAATTAAAAAAAATTACAAAACCAATTTAAACAAAAAAGTGTAAATTGTATAAATTAAAACAAAATAATTATTGTCGTTTGGAAATTGTCAATATGGCTGCTGTAACATAAACACGCAACGCAAGAAGAGACCAAAAATAAAATAAAACATATTAATTAAAACAAATTAAAAATATAACAAAAATTAAATAAAACAAATAATTAATTAAAAAACGGAAAAAACCTACAGATGCAAAAAGAAACATACTAAAAATAAAATAAACTGCCAAAACCTTGCAAAATAAGGTTTAGAAAAAACACAGGCAGAAGAGGCGATCAGAAAACAAACTATTGGTGTTTAAAAATAATATTGTAAGAAAATAATAATAAAAATAAAATCCAACAATAAAATATTAATATATCAAATAATAAAGAAAAATATATAAAAAATTATAAAAATATTTCGAAATAAATAAAATAATTAAAAACCCCAAAAATGGTGAAAAATCGCTCATTGGTCGCACACAGGCACAAAAATACTATATATACGGCAGTCATTTTCATAATTTTCAGACATTTTTTCAGTCAGGAGACTACTAGACAACATTTTTAGACTTTCTTAGACAAACAGTGAATCACTTGTAGTCAAAATTTTTATGCCAATTTATGCCAATTTTTCAAATCTGGTTGCATGACTGTGGATTGTAAGTACTGTTATTTTTTGTATAAATATATATTTTGGTGTTAAAGTTTTGATTTTTTTTTTGGTTGGTCGTGGAATCTTTTGGTGCCACTGACAAATCCCCCTAAAATCTTATTTATAATACGTATTTCAATAGCTCTCAATGGAACAGATCTAGGGCCGGCTGGTGGATTAAGTTGCTTAGTTGTGCTCGTGGGTCGCGCCTCATTGAAACCTCGGTAGTCCGCAGTAGGGTCTGGCAATTGCACAGGACCTCCACGCAGGGCATCGTTGTACGACTCGTAGCGGCTACTGAAAAGTGGCCGGTGCGAGCAGAAAATAAACTTCGGGCAGTGCGACTTTAGTTAAGCGGGAATAAAGTTTTGTAGGGAAAATTTAAAACATCGTCAGGAAATTAATTGGAAAATCGAGTAGGAAAGAATAGGATAGTGTAGGAATGTAAAGTTGAAAGTATTTTTCCAATAGTTGAATGATATAATCTGACAGAAGAGAGAAATGTTTATTGAAGTGATCGCAGAGGGTTGTAACTACTTAAAATCATTGGAAAAATACCGGCAGTTAAAGAACTGCTAATCAAAATTTTAATATAGTAAAAGCTAAAGGTAAATTAGGAAAAATGTAGTCGATATCGTGATTAAACAAATGAAATAGGAAATTTACCGAAAAATAAGGGAGGAACGCTGCCCAAATTTTTGAAGGATATTTTTATAAATAATGGGTAAAGATGATAAATAAGTATGGAAATTGTAGAAATAGACGCGTAAGGACCAGGGTATAGAAAGAGAAAGACGTAAGACCTTCCATCGGCAGTCCAGAATCCGAAAGTGAAAATATCATGAGGAGTAGTTCTAGCAATGGAGCTCACCCGCTCATGAATTTTCAATCCTTATGTACATTACCAACATGGCAATCACCATGGGTACATAGGAGGGATAGAATAATAATCTTGCTGGCGTTTAGGTGGGAGTCACACAAAAACCCTAGAAAAAATAAATAAAAATCCACCCTATTCGCCAACATAAATCTACTTGAAATATCGAAAAAATTAAGTAAATTTACTATGGAAAAGAAGAAAAATAATTTTGGTGATAAAAATAAAATTTAAAAAGCAGACATTAAACACAACCTTAAAATAAAAATACACATAATGGGACAAAAATTATCGGAACCATAATTTATTGAAGGGCATTTTTATTAAAAAAATATATACAATTTGAGGATATTTCAAGTGTTATATCTCATTTTACCTTTCCATGATTAGGAGAGCAGCTATATAAATAATAGTTTGTTTAATAAAATGCCAATTTTTACATTTTTTAGAATTAGATTATGAAAAATGTAAAATAAAGCATTGAACGTGTAATTTATAATTGTGAAATTTACAATGTAAATCTAAGTATGTTTTAGTTATTCGCAAATTGATAAAAAAGCAGTATGAGCGGGGAAAACTTCACGAAATTAATTGTGAATGAAAACATTTTATAAGAGCTTTAAAATTTTTTTATTTAAATAAAAACTTATTGTTTCTAACTATCTAAAATTGACAATAAAATAAAACTTCATTTAAATAAAAGTTATTATTTAAAAATCTTAAAAAATATAAATTTTAACTTACCATTTGCCTCTAATATTTGACATTGTTGCTGATAATTTTTGATAAATTGTTGGGCTATCGGTGAATTTAAATATTATATATTATTGATCCAATTTCTTCAATTCAAATGTCTGTTTTTATTGATTTTCTTTTGTTCCCTTTTCATTTTTCGATCTCTTTTTTACTGAGTTCTAGAACAACACCCCATTCATTTATCATCATTTTAAGCATTAATAATTATTGGTATTTTGTTATTCAGGTATCCTCAACAACATGATGCAAGCAGGAAATTTTGATTACTCAGCTTTATTGAAATTTTTAATTTATTTTAAAATTCATTTAATTTTTGATTACAATTAGTATGAATGATTTCAGAATTATCTTTTTATTTACATTAATTAAATTCATCAAATACATAGAGAATAGTAAAAATTTGTGTGAAGTGAATGTATTCATCATAATCACGCTTTAGTCATGGCCGGTGAATACTTCATAAGCATTCAACAGGTTAATAGATAAATGAAATTCAACATGTTTAACCACTGACTTGTGAGAGCTGACTACAAATTATCACTAGCGGTACCTAAATGTTTTATAATTATTGGTGGAATATAAATAAAAGGACCTACATAAAGGAAAATAAATCGCACCTTACAGCTTCGCAACTAATATATACGAGTCTGTCAGTCCTAAACTCTCACTTGTCAGTTAGGATAAAATTATTTATGAAAAGTATCGCATTATCAAGTCATCCAACCGAGACAGATTGAGTCTGGATTTTCGTAGGCCTCAGATCACGAAACAAGTAGGTGAGCTCTCAGGTAATACGTGACTGTTTAATTTTTGTTATACAATAACTTATAATTAAAAAAAATACTTTTGAACTAATTAAGCAAATAGAATGTAATTAAAAATAAATTTAAAATTCATTAAAAGTAGGGAAGCGTAAATAGAATTATGTCGTCTTTCGAAAGAGGGATTTGGTAATGTTAACCACATGTGTCCTTTAAAAAATTTAGGAGAGTGTAAAAGAAATGTTCTAAAATTTCGGTCAACTGATACCTGTTTTAAATTGTGTAAGTTGAACTCTTGAATTCATAGACATTGGCACTCCATTAGTCATAATTTTGTCTTATTTGTGTTTTTCCCATCCCATTTATCCTTCAAGAACATATCTGGCAAGTTTTTTATTAATTTACGTATTTTTGAACTCATGTCTTCTTTTCGATGTATTATTCCAAATCACAACCTAATTTAATGAGAGTAGGTAGTTATGAGGCACACACCATTGCATAATAAAATAGGGAGGGGGTTTCGCGGCGGATTAAATTACATAATGATGTAATTAATGTCGTAATTAAATTCGTGCGTATTTTTTTTCTTGAATTTATTTTACAATTTTTTGGCGCATTTTTTTAAAATTTAAATTTTGGCGAATTTTTTGAATTAAAATAGTTTAAAATATTTTTTTTTAATAATTTTTTTTCATCCACAAAATTTTTTCGGTCACACTATAGTCAAGGGGTATAATAATAGTCAAGGGTAAAATAAAATTGGCTTGAATAGTCTAACGATAAAAAAGCATAAAATTAAAATTGGCTCAAATCACCAACGATGGTCCAAGAGAGTATTTTTCATCCACAAAATATTTTTTTCAATCAAACGTAGTCAGGGGATATTTTTTTGACTCTGGATAAAAAACCTGGGATAAAAATTGGCTTGAATAATCTTTCAATAAAAACGCATAGAAATATTTTATCGATTAAAAACCCTAAAAAATATTTCTTTGATTAAAAAGCCTAAAAATATTTCTTTGATTAAAAAGCCTAAGTAATTTTTCTTGATAAAAAAGCATAAAATAAAAATTGGCTCAAATCGTCTACGATGGTCACACTATAGTCAGGGATATTTTTAACTCGTAATAAAACACAACGCAATATTCGATCTCAATAATTTCTATAGGTAAATATAGACATAAAATAAAAATGGCTTGAATCGCCTACCGATAAAACATTGTCAGGGGTATTTTATAGGCTTGTTAAAACAACACTTGTAATATTTGGTCACACAATTTTCATTGGCAACTTTTGGCTCTAGATAAAATTAAGTTAAAATACCTAAAGTAAATTAAGGTAAATTAAAGTAAATTAAAGGGTTTAAAGTAAATTAAAGTACATTAGTATACATTAGAGTATATTAAAGTAAATTAAGGTAAATTAAAGTACATTAGAATACATTTAAGTATATTAGAGTAAATTAAGGTTCCTCTAGTAAATTAAGATACATTAGAGTACATTAAGGTAAATTAAAGTAAATTAAAGGGTCGAAAGTCAATTTAAGTACATTATGGTACATTAGAGTATATTAAATTAAATTTAAGTACTTTAGAGTACATTTAAGTAAATTAAGGTTCATAAAGTAAATTAAAGTACATTAGAATACATTTAAGTAAATCAAGGTTCATAAAGTACATTAAGATACATTAGAGTGCATTAAGGAAAATTAAAGTAAATTAAAGTGTCTAAAGTAAATTAAAGTACATTATGGTACATTAGAGTATATTAAATTAAATTTAAGTACTTTAGAGTACATTTAAGTAAATTAAAGTTCATAAAGTAAATTAAGGTACATTAAAGTAAATCAGTTTAATTTAAAGTACTTTAGAATAAATTTAAGTAAATGAATGTTCCTAAAGTAAATTAAGGAGCTTAAAGTAAAGTATGGTAAGTTATGTAAGAATTTTTTAAAATTAAATAGAGGTTCAACAGTAAAATTACATAAGGGAAATTTTTAAAGCTAAAATTTTAAAAGCAGTTATAGTTGGCAAATTACATAAGGTAATCATTTTTTAAAAGTAAATGAAGGGTCAAAAGGTAAGTTACATAAGGTAAGAATTTTTAAAGTTAAAGAGTCGACAAAATTACATGATAGAATTTTGTAAATAAAATTTTTAGTATAATTTTATCGATCAATTTTTATACATATTTTTAAATGATAAAATTTTTAACATAATTTTGCAATGAAATTTTTTATACATGATTTATGTATAGAAGTTTTACTATAATTTTATCGATGAATTTTTTATATACGATTTTTAAAGATGAAATTTTTAGTATAATTTTATAATGAAATTTTTATACATGATTTTAATTGATAAAATTTTTAATGTAATCTTACAATGAAATTTTATATTCCACTTTACAATGACATTTTTAGTATAATTTTTACAATGAGTTTTTTATACATGTTAATAACGATAAAACGTTTTCAAAGTAAGATGAGAAAAAATAAATTAATATTAAATTTTCAAAATAATAATAATAATAATAAATTCATCAACAATCAAAGAAAAAGTTAACTTAGTTGGTATCAACTTCTGAATACTAATAACCATTACATAATGAACAATTCATTGATTAATAACTGAACAACGTTTACAACTTACTATATACATACTAGTGATTTAATAATTTACTTATTCATTAAATATTCCTATATTAATAATATTTACCCTTTGAACACCAATATTCAAACAACTTAACCCACTTAAAAATAAAATAAAATTTTCTCTCAATCATTTCCCTTAAAATACTTGGTTATTCACTATACACACTCACAATATGTTATCAATAACTAGTTACTGAACAAATCAATATCAAAAATTGTTTACTGACCAAGAAATCTTTAAATCGAAACACATAAAAATTTGAACAATCAAAAGAAATACAATTTCAATTACAAATTTTATTAACTTCTCCACTCTTTTATTTCGATCATTGATGTCTCTAAGTTTGTAAATTGTTTGGTTGCTTAATTAACTGATTGCTATCAAGCGACTCAATCAAATTCATTGAATCCCAATCAATTGTTGTATTTTCTCTGAATAAAATTTTATTGCTTTGTTTACATTCTTTGATGTGATTCATTGAAATTATTTTGTAAAACTTAATATTTTTGTTAAAAAACTTTGAAATTTTTCTACTATTTTTGTAATATTTTTAATTGCATCCAACAATGAACAATTATTAAAAGTTATTTTCAAAGATGAATGTCAACCTTTTCATTAACTTTTCACATGCCTCTAAGTCTAAAATAAATCTATTAATTGCTAACACATCAAAAATTACTTAAATTTATTTTGATAGATTTTCTAATCTTTTCACTCCAACTCCTATCGTTTGCTGAATGATAAATTAATTAGTAAGTATAAGTGGTTATAATTGATAGTGAAAAAACTTGATTAGAGAAATATTCTTAAATTAATTTCTCAAAACATATATTACTTTCATTGTACTTGGAATAAATTTTCATATATTTATTGAAAATGAATAATTAAAAAAATTTGGCAAAGATTTAATTAAACGATAACGCCAATAAAAACCTTTCGTACGATATATTTCGATAACACAGCTATCATCTTCAGGTACTCAAAACCAACTAAAAATATTATGAATTAACATTTAATTTAAACAAATTATTTTTTATTAATTTAATTTTTTAATAAATAAATATTTTTAAAAATATATTAAATTCACTTTTAATTAATTTAAAATTTTAAAATTTTCACTTATATTCTAATTTTTAAAAATTAATGTAATTTAAAATTTTCAATTATTTTAATAATATTAAAAAAACAAACATGATTTAACATACGTAAACTATTTAAAAACATTCAAAACATTCGTAGTCACAGCACTTTGCACATTAATCTTTGGATCCAATGACCTTATCAGCAATGCTTCACATATCACGCGTTCCCAATAATTATTAAAACTTCTCAACAAAATTCTAAAACCAGCATTTTGACTCACTGCACCAACAATATACATATTTTTCGTAAAAACCTACAAAATCGATAATATTTATTCCTTTAAAAAATTCTATATTCAACCGACTCAACTCCTTAAAAATCTATCATTCAGATTATATTTACCATATGTAATCAATCAATTGAACTCCCTTAAAACAATCATAAAAATCTGAATTTTAACATTATAAAATAATTTTTCTTTCAAGTATTATAAAATTGATATTGATACCCAACATTTTCCATCAATAATCATCACAATTTCATTCTGGCAACATTTTAAAGCAAATAAAAAATTCATGAAAAATGACTAAAAACTAATAAAGTCTATGTTTCCCACAAAATTAAATTTCACTAAATTATTGTAAAATCATAAAATATATATCATATTGCTCAAATAATTAAAATTAATCAGTAAATCAAGTATAAATTAAATAAAAATTACCAGTCAGCCCATTGATATTATTCAACGATTTTCATATGTATACTGATAACCACACTGAACATCCTCTTAAAAATCTCTAAATTATACTACTTTTGTGATTGATATCCATGAAATCAATAAAATTGAAAATAAAAGTAATTATTGATCCCTTTTTTACAATTTTAAATCAATTAGAATTTTAGGTTTCACTAAAATATTTTTAAAAATCAATTGATTTAATCAACTTTTTAAATAGAACATAAAGTTATAATTAAAATATCATTTACTATTCAAAATCTATCATTCAAATTAGATTCTAATTGCTAAATAATTATCATAAATAGATGTTTCATAAACATTTTATCATAAATTCAACTTTTATTTAAAATAATCCTAAAATCAAGTCAAATCTATTAAATTATCAAGAAATTAAGTGCTTCTAAAATTATAGGTTTACCTTCATTTCTTCAATAATTTCTACAAAATCATAATAATCCCCCAAATCCATTAAAATTCAAAAGAAAACCATAAAATTCACAAAATAAAAATGATTCAAAATTTAATGGTAAATGTTAAATATCATTCATTACTAAAAATTATCATAAAATTTCACTAAAAGCTCTAATTGATTTACATAGCTTAAAATTATTTTAGTTTTGCCCATTACAACCTAATATATTGAAGGTTGTAATTAAATTTATTAAAAGTTAATTACATTTTTATTGAAAATAACAAGTCAACAAATGGAATTTTAATTAGTAGAGATTATATTCTATAAAGAAAATTTTCAGTGAAGAAGTAATATTAGTGGCAGAGTACATTAAGTAACTAAAATCATTAAAATTACTGAAAAATGTTGGATAACTAAAGATATTTACTAAATAGATGAAATATCAATTGATACAATAAAAACTTACAAGGGTAATATACTTTGAATGGAGAATGTATACATCGAAGATGAAAATATTTATTGAAGAGGAAAATATTCATTAAAGAGGAAAAAAATTCCATGAATAAGGAAAACATAAATTGAAGAGAGAAAATATTCATTAAAGAGGAAGTTAATCATTTAAGTGAACAATTATTCATCGATGAGGAAAATATTCATTGAAGGGAGAAATTATTCATTGGAGAGAGAAAATTTTTATTGAAGAGAGAAAACAATCATTGAATAACGTAAAATATCAATTGAAGCTAACAAATATTTATTGAATCGAGAATTGCTTATAATAAATTAGACGGTAAAATTTCTCTATGATGAGATGAAATATCAATTAAATATTGGGAAATACTTGAAATAAATGGAGTCTGAAGTATTCACTGACCAACAATTATACTTAAAAGATGAAAATATTCACTGAAAATGAATTGTACTTTAAGAGTGGAGGAATTACTATTATATTCAATTAAAAGTTATTAACAATTGATTAGATTTTATCGGTTAATTATAATTAAATGTGGAGATATATTTTGATGGTTGTGGATACTTATGCGCGGAAGAATAGTTATTAAAAACAATAAACGAGCGCGCATATACAAATCCTAGTATTTTAAGGAGAGTGATTGAGAGAAAATTTTATTTTATTTTTAAGTGAGTTAAGTTGGTTGAATAAGATACTCAATTATTCAATGCTTAGTATGTATATAGTGAGTTGTACAGTACGCAGTCATTTTATACAGTACCTATTGATTGTTGTTCAGTTATTAATCAATGGACTATTCAGTGTATATTGGTTATCAGTATTCAGAAGTTGATATCAAGTAAGTGAACTTTTTCTTTGATTGTTGATAAATTTATTATTATTATTTTGAAAATTTCATATCAATTTATTTTACTCATCTTACTTTGAAAACGTTTATCGTTATTAACATTTATTAAAAACTCATTTTAAAAATTATACTAAAAATGTCATTGTAAAGTGAAATATAAAATTTCATTGTAAGATTACATTAAAAATTTTATCAATTAAAATCATGTATAAAATATTTCATTGTAAAATTATGCTAAAAATTTTATCTTTAAAAATTATTTAAAAAATTGATCGATAAAATTAAACAAAAAATTTTATTTCAAAAATTCTATCATGTAATTTTTTTTTAGACTCTAAGTTACTTTAAAAATTCTTACCTTGTGTAACTTAATCAATTTACAAGACGAGAAGGAAGAGAACATTTTTTCATAAAAAATAAAGAATTTGAAGATCAAGAATGAAAACATCAAGAATTATTTAAAAACATAATTGAAATAAAAAGATTAGATAAAAGGAATATATTCTATTTAACAAAGATAAAAATATAGAACTTATGAATATTGCAATAAAAAAATTTCATCACACCAAATTCAGTGTAGATTTGTACATTTCATTTGATAATAAACCAATGGATGATTTAATTAATAAAGTTTATAATAGTTTACAAAAGGAAGCTGATTTTAAATTAGAGCATATTTCTCGAAGTGATGTGATTTTGTTTTCTTTTTATCATATTGAAATTCATTTCTGGAAAGCAAATCCATTTCAACCAAAAGTATATATTCCTACACCCAAAATTCTTAGAAGCAAATACATCATCAATGTCAAAAACTAGGATAATAAATGTTTTCAATGGGCAATTCTTTCAGCTAAAAATCCACAACCAGATCATGCAGGCGAAGTATCAAAATATAAAGAATTTGTAAATGATTTTATCTGGAGCATCAGCGACTGCTCTTGGAACGTTAGTGACTCCCCTAAGAATATTGTTGAAATTACTGATTATTTTTAGCCAAGAATGTGGAAAATTTGAAAAATTAAACTTGAGAATAAATATTTTTAATCAAGAAGATCTCGAACTCGAAACATTAATCCATTATACATTTCTGAAATGACTCATATTAAAGAAACTATTAATCTTTTAATAATCAAAGGGCAAGATTGAAAAGAACAAGAAATTTCTCATTATGTATGAGTAAAAACTTTCAGGGATTTATCAAATCACAACTTCAAAATCTCATAATAAAAATATTCATGTTTATGAAAGATGTTTTAATATTACTATAACACCAGAGATTAAAATTAAACATGAATGACTTTGCATATACATCAAACCAGCAAGGATTAAAATGCCCATACTTACAAATAGCAAAACTTCATTTAAATGATGGTCAAAATTATTATAACTTTTAGCAATTATTTATGGAGATTTCGTAGCAATAAATGATCCAATGAATACAGTTGATCAAATTGAAAAGAATTTAATCAAAGAAAATTACCAAAGTTATAGTTGTGTTAGTAATGAATTTGAAACCGAGATTATGAAAAAGAAGAATTTCTTAATAAATTTTTCTCATACAATTAATCTTTCAAATAAAATTTCATTAGCATATAGATTTTATGTAAAAAGTAATTATCCTGAATTATTTGAATCTTGTGAATTTAGTTTTAGAGAAGAAGATGTTTTGAAAGAATTTACATAAACAATTAATGAGTTGGAACATGAATTTCATCTAATTTTTAAGAAAAACAATTTCAAGTTAAACATATCAAAAAAACAAGAATCAGAATTTCAACAAGCTACTAAATGTAGGATGTGTATTGAATCTTTTACCTATGAAGATGAAGATGAAGATGAACAAGATGAGGATGATCAAGATGAATATGAACAAGATCAAGATGATCAAGATGAACCCGAAGCTACTCAACCTCGAGACCTTCGGTCTATTCCTTCAGCATTCAACAAAATGAAAGTTAGAGATCATGATCACTTAATACAATCAAATAATTACAAATGTGCAGCACACAAATCTTTCAATTTTAATTGTAAAAGATCTTATAAAATTCGATTAGGATTTCATAACCTAAGTGGATATGATCTTCACATTGTTTATAAAAGCATTGGCGGAGAAAGCAAAAAATAAATTCGATGTAATTGGAAAAACAAACGAAACATAAATAGTGTAAATTATGGATGTTTTAGATTTATAGATTCCCTAAAACTTTTGGAATGAGTCTTGAACAAGTTGCAAAATCTCTATCCCCAGATGATTTTAAAATAACAAACCAATTTTTAGTAATAACTTTTGGAAACGGAGACCCTCGGTCAAAAGATCCAATCTCTAAACAAAAAGGAATTTATCCATATGATTATGTTGATTCATTTGAAAAATTTGAAGAAAATTAACTTCCTACAATTGAGAAATTTCATTCAATTTTAAGTCAGTCAAATATTAGTACTGAAAATATTGTTGGGTTATTATTATTGAAAGTCGGTTCCCTGTGACTCCTCGTGTCATTTTCAAATAAAATAAGTAAACCCAACACAGAATAACTTTTATTTGAATGTTACCACAGTTGCAACATAATCCAATTTATTTCAATGTTTTGTAATTACAATTTGTGATTTATTTGCACCCTTCAACCATCGAATAAATTTGATTACCTTAAGGTAGATTATCCAATGGATAATAACCTTTTCTGATAGATAACTTTTGACTTTACTTGGATTTAGACTCTTATTGACCTGACTAGACTACTCGTTTGCTTCAACCACTGGCCATTTCGTGTTTTTCCCTTTTCCTTATATACTCCTGCTCAGATTGTTTTCAGACAATTGTCAACAACATTTGCTGTCATATTAAATTATTAAAAATAATTACTTCCCACAGACCACCTTAGCCGACATTTGCCAACAACGTTTGCTACATTACTAAATTACAAATTAGGAAATAATTACCTCCCCATAGATCAGTGGCGCCCATTAAATATTGCTTAGGCCAATTTACCATTTTATATTATTCAGTCTACAAGCCGTGTTTTCCTCATCTCTTGGGTTTCCCATTGCCTCAGACTTTATATTAATTTTTTTAAATTAATTTGTTTTTTGTCTTATATTATTTTCTAGGGACCCCTTACTAAATTTTTATTATTATTTCTGGGTTTGTCTCTCAATTTGGCGTTCAACCATACCAATTTCCCTCGATCAATACTACTTTCGAATTTTTGTAAACTTTTTAATTAATGCTGGTGTTTTAATTTTGGTGTTTTATTGATTTTACAGTGCTTTGTAATACCCCAACAATATGAACGAGAAGAAACAATGTGAAGCATGTTTAATTGTAAAATTTTGGGTGATTATACTGACCTCTATCTTAAACTAGATGTTTACATTCCTGCAGATTGTTTTGAAAAATTTAGAGAAACATCTTTATTAGAACCTTCAAATTTTGTGTCTTTCTTCAATGTCGTGGGATATTTTATTATACCAAACTAAACAAGAATTGGAATTATAAACAGATTTAGACATATTTCTATTAATTAAACATAATATTCGAGGAGGTATTTCTTCAAATACGGGATCAAGAAAAATAGCTACAAATAATATTCAACACTTTTTTGATTCAGAAGAAACAAATGAACCATTTGTACAAATTTCAAATGATGAATTACCTGATGTTCTTGAAAAAATGAAAAATCTAACTCATATTTTCTTGAAGTTGATTTGGAATACCCACAAGAAATTCATGAGAAAACAAAACATTTTCCATTTGCTCCATACAAGGGAATAATAAAATATGAAGAATTGTCTTCATGGCAAAAAGAAAGAAATCCTCAACAAAGTGATTCCACCGAGAAATTAATTTGTGATCAACATGATAAAAAATTCTATCTTGTTCATTATAGAATGTTGCAATTTTATCTTCGACGTGGAATGAAGTTAATCAAGGTTCATAATATAATTTCATTCAAACAAAAACCATGGATGGAACCTTATATTAATGGAAACATCACAAATATAAATATTGCTAAAAAGAATAAACAAGCTTTCCTTGATATAATTTAAAAACTTTTAAACAATGCAGTATTTTGGAAAACAGTGGAAAATCAAGACAAGTATAGAACAATAAAATTATTTACAAAACATGATGTAGCTTCTTATTTAAAAACAGTCTCAAAACCAACATTTAAAGGAGATCAAATTTTTCAGAAAGACTTACAGCTGTTGAAATTGGAAATTATGAAAAAACATACAACAAAGCAACATATTTAGGGTTAAGCATCCTTGAATTATCAAAAATTCAAATGTATGAAGCTTATTATGATTTATTACAACCACATTTCCGAAAGCAGTTGTCAACCGGAGGTTTCCAAGATAGAGTTCCTTTACATCAAATGGATACTGATTCTTTCTTTTACAAATTTCAATCTCATGATGTTGATCAAGAAATGAAAGTTGACTCTATTCTAAGTAAATATTTTAATGATTCTGGAAAATTATTTTCTTAAAAATGAAAGACCAAATAATATAATAAATGAAGCAATATTATTCGTGCAAATGAATATTCTCTTTATACACAAAAACCATATGGTAATAATATAAAAAATAAAGGGATACAAAAATCAGTGACAAAAGCAATGACACAACATGTACAAAGATTTTGTTGAAAAAAACAAGACAATATTTGAAATAGTGAATACAATTAAAAGTATTAAACACGATGTATTTTTAGTAGAACAAAATAAAATATCCTTGAATAATTATGATGATGAAAGATGGATTCAAGCTGATGGAATTACAACTCTCCCATATGGACATTATTCAATAGCAACCTGAATTTTATTTTATTAAATTTTTATTTCTTTAAATTTCAAAAATATACAAATTCAATTTTAGAAAATATAAAAATCCAATGTTGAAAATGTAGGGATTTTGTTTCATTTAGATATTTAAAATAACATACACAATTATATCATGAATAAAATACATTTTTTAAAAATGTCTGAAGAAATAGTATTCTTATTTTTATGATTAGAAAACAAAAATCTTGTTACATCATTACAGAATAAGTATCTTTCTCCTTCAGACTTTTTCAACTTTATTTCAAAAATTTATTTTTTATTTTGTTACATTATTTAAGAATAAGAAACCTGAAAGAAACCTGAAAGAAACCTGAAAGAAACCTGAAAGAAACCTGAAAGAAATCTGAGAGAAACCTGAAAGAATTAAAATAAAATGAAGATCAAGAATATCAAGATAACAAATTATTGAATTACAAATTCTTTAATTATAAATTCTTAATCTTAATTTTATATTCCTTTTTAATATTTAGTCTTTCTTTTTTAATTTCAATTTTTTAATTTTATTAATATTTTCCTTTATTCCATCTATTATTTTATTACTTTCCTTTATTTCTTTTATTGATAATATTCCATCTTCCAAAGCTTTAACTTGATAAAAAATAATTTATTTATTCCAAGATTTATTTCTTCACATACTTCTCTATAAATCTTTTTCTTTTTAGAGGTTAATCCAATTGAAATTCCTTCACCGAGAATAAGTAATAAAGCATATGTTCCTCCAAATATTAAAGATATTACAATTTAAAAAAATGGAGTAACTCTTAATAAAATAATTCCTGAAAATACACTGGTTGAAATTGTAAGAATTCCAGTGATTGAAATACAAACAATTTTAATTCCTGTATCAGCTTTTGTCCATCTTGATTTTATTTTTTTATAATGTATTAATCTTTCATCTAGCTTTTTCTTTTCTAATAGGAATTTGTTTATTTTATTAATCGAAGGATTATTCTAGAATCTTTATTCGTAAAAGTATTATTCATAGGAGCTTTTATTTTTTCAATTGGAAGATTTTCTATGTAATTAAAAACATTTTGTTCATTCAAAGATGGATAAATCTTTCTTGAAAGGGTCGGGCTCTGTCCTCTTCAGGATAAATTATTTCCTCATTAATCTCTCTTCCTTCACTTTTTAATTGTCTATTTTGACGATTTCTATATTTTTATATATAAAATCTTCTAAATATTTGAATTTCTTACCAGAAAGTATTGGAGTTGTTTCTGTGATTGAAAATAAATCATCTAATTTTATATTATTTATACTTGCTAATTTTCTATTTATAAATACTATTTTTTCAAATTTCCTATAACCTTGATTTATTAAAAGATCTAGAATTATTCCACCCCCACCAATAGTTAATTTAGACATTAGTTCAGAGACTGAAAATGAATTGTTTCTAAGATGTAAAGTTTTTCGTTTGTTTCCAATTATAGCTCGAATAAATGTTCCTTTTGAACCCATTTTTTTAATTTTATAAATTTCAATATTTTGACCATTATAAACAAACATAACAAAGAAATCATCATGGTGGCTGAATAAATTAAAAGTATGATCCTTATCACAAAAAGTGTAGTTGGATTATTTTTTATTATAAAAGAAATCATGGATGATTGGTCTTCAATAGTTTCTTCAAATTTGAAAACTTAAGATATTGTTTTTTATCAATCAATTCCTTGGTTAATAATCTTGACAAGATTGCATTCTCACAATTATTATTTTCTGATTTTCTAGAAGCTAAATATTTTCTTAGTGATGAACTAAAAGAAAAGTTAGATAAAAAAATAGTTGATCAAAAACTAATCAAGGAGCTCGAGCAACTACCCCAGGAATCAACAGGTAAAGGATTGGATGGCAGAAACTCTAAATATTATTTTTTATCTGATAATCCTTGTGAATTATTTTATGAATTGAGTTTATGAGTGGGGAGCGAACGGAGACCTCCGGTCGACTTGTTGGAGCTATCTTCGGATTTATCATCAAAATCTTTAACTTTTTTATCTTTAACTTTTTGTTTATCATCTTTGTGTTGAATCTCTTCTTCATATGATGGTGGTTTTTGAACAAATGATTTTATTTTTGTATAATAATTATTTGATGAAATAGATTTAATATCTTTTGTCATTTTTTCATATGTTTCAATATCACTTATTGGAAAAATTATTCCCCCATTTATTTTCAAATGGATTTCCTTCAATTGTTTTTTTCAATCCATCTGTGAGAATTATTTTCTCATTATTTGATTTCCTTCTTTGATTAACTTAAAATTTTTATTATCAATAGTTAATTCAGCTTCACCCCCACCGTCATAAATGTTTGCATTAATAAGATAAGGTGTAATTGTTTTTCTCCCATTCAAAACATCATGGTTTACTTTCAATTCTAATTTTATTGATTCTTGGAATTTGGCTGCTTCCTGAAAGATGTTTACGTGTCTAGGTGATTTATTTTGATTCGAAGTTAGTTCAGTTTTTACTTCTTTAATAGCATCAATTATTGGTTTTTTCATGTAGCCATGAAATTAAAGTTTTGATCTTGAAGTCTTTTAAACATTAAATTTTCATTCCAAATAGTTTGTTGAGTATTTAATAATTTACAATTTTGAATATATTTATTAATATTTCTAGTCATTTTTATTCAAGAAAATTAAATAATTATTTTTTCATATAATTTGTTATTTTCTTTATCCAATGCAATATAATTATATTTTATAGATAGGTGATTTTCAAAACTATTAAATTATTCCTTGTTTAAAGTATCACTAAACAAATCATTAAAAATACTATCTTTATTTCTTTTTCCTAATTTAAAAAATATGAAAAAATTAGAATTATCCTCAATACTTCTAGATGGTAAATCATAATAATTTTGAGCTAAATAAATTACATTACAATAATTATGTCTTCCTCGAGTGAAATACGATTCCATTTATTTTGATGATTTTTCTTGTTGACAAAATCATCAAAAATTATTAAATTCTTCTTCGCTCGATAGTAGTAGGATGTGAGCCCGTCAGATACAACCCCCTTTGGCTTACGTAATTATTACGTAACATTTGACCTCTGCATACACTGTTGCTATCTGGAGATTGACCTCTGTCCAATAGTTGATACCTAGTAATTGACCTTTGGTCAGTGATCTCATGTTTACGTCAATTTACCACTGGTTACTTATTACGTCACTGGTCAGTACACATGTATTATGTCACTGGTCACTTATTATGTCACAGCTCACACTTATTATGTCACTGGTCACTATTCGGAGACTGTTACCTAACTGTTATTATGCCACGTAATTGTGGACCAACACACCTACCACATACCTACCTATTATGTCATGCAGTTGTGGACAAACACACCTAACTTTTAGAACCTTCCACACACCTACCTTCTAGATACTTCCACACACCTAGCTTCTAGAACCTTTGGTTCTTAAACATTTCACACACACACACCAACCAACGATCCGCAAAGATCCGCACAGATCCGCACCCATCCGTACCCATCCATACCAATCCGTACCAATCCGTACCAATCCATACCAATCCGCACCCATCAGCACCCAACACGCCTATAAATAAGTCTACGACTACGTCGTAGACTTATCAAAATCACTCACTAGTACTATTGGTATTATTATTATACTGTTTACTTCATATAAACGTAAACGTTTCGTTTACCTCATTGATTCATGTTATTTGCATGTGATATATTAAAAAATTATATTTACATGAAATTTTCAATTGTTAATTACATAAAAAATTATAAAATAATCATGAAACATAATAAATTAACATCAAACTCGTCTTAAAAATAAATGTTCAATCCTAAATTATTTAGCTTACTGACTATTTTGTTAGTAGTATATTACATAACAATTTTATCAAAATAATCATAAAACTTTAATAATTTTCATGAAAATTTAAGTTTAAAAGCACTATAGTATATTGATAGTTTATTTAATTAAAATCAAGTCACTCAAAACTTAAATTTGAACACAGGATTTACAATATTTTAAGAAAATAATTCAACAAGTTTAAAATTTCAACTTAACTAAATATAAAAAAATTATACAAGATTTACTTTACCAATTTCTATAGAATTTTAAATTTACATCAAATAAAATATACATATTTATATTCTATTAAAAAATTTAATTTTGAAAATAAAAATAATTCGCCCACGATAGGAGTTGAACCCCTCAACGAATTGTTACCGACACCACTGATGTAAGAATTTTGAAAATAACTCATTCAAGATAGGATTTAAACATTGGATTAGTTTATGAAAATAATTAATAGGATTACTTACATGTAAATACTTAACCAAATTCTATAAATTTATAGCAAATATACTGTTTCTAATGAAAATTCAATATTTTGATAATAATTCACCAAGTTAGTCGGATACTAATTTACAAGTTCATTCGACTCTATAAATTATTAGCGATACCATCAACTAAATTCGTTGTGTTTTTAGTGTTTTTATGAAAATAAGTCACTGGGTTTACAAATGAAAGTAACCGATAATTTCGGACATTAAAGCTTTATGTAGCCAAAACTGATTAAATAACCATTAAAAATTCATCAGGTGATACTTATTAAATATTTCAATAATTTATGATTCAAACTAGGTATATCATAATACTTTTCGATAAATTTATGGATAAACTATTGCATGGTTTGTTATAAAGTTATTTAAAAGGTTAAGAATTTTAACCCTAAATAACGAAAGAAGACACAATTTTAACCCTAAAAGATGAAATATAACTTTGAACCCTATGTGATTGTAATATTATAACATTATGTAAACCAATAATTATTAAATACCAAGTAAACACATGTCTTTAATAAAGAGTAGTTGGCAAAAAACATACATATATTTAACATTTGTTGACAATTTTTAAGTACCAGTTAAAAATGGTTTGAAAATATGAATAAATATTTTAATTTAAGAATATTAAATTGAAAATCTCTATTGAAATTAGATTAAAAAGTATATAAATTTGTTAATCGTCAATTTAAATAAACTCGTAAAATTATTGATTGATTAAATGCAATTGTTAATTAGAAATATTATTGACTGAACTTATTTTTTAATAGAAAGTTATTCTTGAAACAACATAAAAATCATATTTCAATATCTTTTCTTTAAATTAATTTTGAAAAAGTACAAACCAAATACTTGATTTGGATTGGCTGTTACTATTGCTATTGACAACGACACTATTTTTCTATAAATTTAGTCGCTAAACACAAAATACTAATAAATTTATTAAAATTATTACAGTTTTCTTGAAAATAATTTGAAAACGTACAAACCAAATACTTGATTTTGATTGGTTGTTACTATTCCTATTGACAACGACATTATTTTTCGATAAATTTAATCGATAAACTCAAAATACTAATAAATATATTAAAATTATTACAGTTTTCTTGAAAATAATTTGAAAACGCACAAACTATTTTTCAATAAACTTATTATTTAACTAAAACCGGTTGTTGAAAATACTAATAAATTTATCAATTAAAATAATTACAATTTTCATGAAAATAATAATTTGAAAATGAAATTATAGAATACTTGATTTTGATTGGTTAATTCTATTTATTACCAATGACAACGACTCAAATTAATTCAAATTTTAATGTTCAAATTATTTTCTAAATATTATTGGTACCGCATTGATATCAATGCAGTTTTTCCAGAACCAAAATTTCCAATTATCAACATTCTAAAAGAATTCGGTAAAATAGGATTGTGATTGAATTTCATAATATTTTTATTCCAAGTTGGTATAAACGAATTCATTTTTAATAGTAAAAATTTCACTTGATTATTTATTCTTATAAGGAGAAAGAAAGATTCCATCACTATCAACCTTTATTTGAACATTCCCCTTTTTAAATTTTTTCAAAACTTTTTTTAATTTTTTATTTTTCTCTGGACTCTTTTTATAAATATATTTTATAAAATCACAAATTCCATGACCCTCATAAGGATCTAAATAATTCCTTTACCTTCTGAAGATTTTTCTTGAGAGGAATTAAGAATTTTTGCTTTTTGAGCATCAATTAATTGCTAAATTTATAAAATAATGAGATTTAATTTCTTGTAATAAATATTCTTTTAAAATTATTTTATTCGATTTAGATAAATTCTTCTTTGCTCTTAAAAGTCTTATTTTAAAATACACAAGAAAAGATGTGCACACAAAATTAATTATCTTGATTTCATAATAATCCTTCTATCTACGTATCTAGAACACATTTTAAATTGGAAAATCACGTAATTTTAACCAATTTATTTATAAATATCTTTACGGTTTAGGTTTCGGTTACGATTAGTGAAATATTTAGAAAAATAACAGTTAACCGGTTTTTAAAATATTCATCTTGTTTCTTGTTACCCTTAATCCCAAGCTAATAATCATCCTTCACCGAAACGGCAGTAGAGGTGACGACAAGAACATAACGAAATAAAATCGGCTTCATGGCGAATACATTAGCCTAACGCTCCACAAGGATCATAGTAGTCTCCATCTCATCAAATTGACTCTATCGCAAGTCAACCACCCATCAATCCACAGAGGAATCTGAGAAAATGGGCGCATAATTACCGTAACTTATGCACTGATCACAATAAAACCATACTCACGAAATGAATATTCCACTACATGACATAAATAAAATTGGAGATATATAAATAATAATCCATATAGAGAGAAATCCAATTATACTAAACCATAAGCCAAATTCCACTAAGTGGTATTTACAACCGGAGGTGCGTAAGAATAGTTTTCAAAAATTCTGAAATTAAAAGAATCGAATTTATAATTATGAAATAATTAAATTAAATTATTCCACTACAGGAAATATAATTAAATTAATTTTAGGCGATATTATGATTCAAACCCTTACATTCACTTTAAATATCCACTCCGCAACATATGCATTGTAAGGATAATTAAGTAGAATAGTTAATTCTAATGTTAAAAATATGAAACGAACTAAAAATTATAAAGTAAAATTTAAATACATTTAACGTTAAATTATGGAATCATGTGTTGGGCCAGAACACAGACGGCCTTGTAAAATGTTTAAATGAATCGGTAACACACATGCAAACATAACATGCAGATTTAAACTCAAACCTATTAAAACACCAATTAACCCTACCAAAATGCGAGAGAGAGAACAATTAAATATAAAATTATTAAACACAAAAATAAATTAAAATAATAACAAAGTGCAGCAAGGTCCGCACGAAATAAACATAAACATAACATGAAAACCTAGCAATTTGACCGAAATATGACAATTTAACAAAAATGCGAAATTTCATGAAAATGAAATAAAAAAAATCAAATAATTTGAATTAGAAATAATTCAATTAAAAATTCAAAAGAAAAATTGTCAAATAAAATTTCAAAATAATAAAAATTAAGAATAGAATATACTAGAAAATCACAAGGTCAAATTTTGTTTTACTAAATCAAAAAGAAACCAGCAATTTCAGGGTCGTACAATAGGTATATATACCGATTCATTTTCACATAATTTTAATCAGTTTTTCATCAACTTGAAATCAGTTTTTAAAATCTGATATCAGTGTTAATCTGAATCAAATTTCTTCTAACCAGTGGAATCTAATCTACGATGTGAGTGAGAGAATTGTTCGAAACTCTCCACGTCGCATCCTCGCAACCTCAATCGAGCTCTGCTTGGATGTCGGCGTAGGGAGAGGGCATGACTGTATTATGTTCGAGACTTTATGAAACTCAATGTGTTATGCTCAGAAAATTTATGAAATCTAATGTATTATATGGCAAAATATATATATTCATGAACAAATATTTTTCCGTCGATGCTGTAATTCTTTTCCGGCACACAGCCGCTCACGCACCGCAAGTTATTAAAATATATATACAACTCAGGCTGTGTAGGAGCAGTTCATCTGCCAATAGCCTGTGCCCGTGAAGGTTCCGGCGTGAATAACGCAGGGTCCAAACGCCAAATCATAACTGTTTCTAGAGGTACACAAACATGTAGTATTCAGGCACACACATGCAAGTAGTGGGAAGAGAGAATTGAACTACATACATACCCGATAGAAGTAAGGTGTACGATATAAATAGGCATTCAGTCAGAAAATTTCTCAGTTATAGGCGATATGAACAATTTTCCAAAGAATAATCCATGGTCTAAGAATCACCACGCACGCCACACGGACACCAGTGAAATTACAGTGAAGCAAAGAATCGGCGCACAAGGAGGTAGACATTTGTTTTTTTTCTCTAACTAATTTTAATTTATAAATATTTATGCTCTGATCCGCCGAATCTGTGAAGAAACGTTGACCGAATATCGCTGATAAAACGACATCGTACATGCTCTAGAGGACCAAAAGCTTTTCTTGCTGTTCCGCTTGTTATTGAATAAATGCTAAATGCCAAATTTCTGTGATGATAAATTTACTGTTATGGATTTTGAAATGTGAAACCTATATAACATCCCGCAGTAACCAGCCGATAGTCCGGAGGCTGCCTAGTCGACGATATGCTAACTACTTTGTATAAGAAAATAATAACTGGCCAAATATCCAAGGTATAGATGACTTAAATGATGCCAGGTTTACATTTGATACGTCAAAAGAGCATGATCAATATCCAAACGTTATTCAGTTGAATGACCGATTTTTCCAGTCCTACAGTTAAATGCATCGAGTCCCAGCTATATTTTCAGGAAAATCCCTTAGGGCGAGAAAGCTACTCTATTAACATGAAGTTTCACCGATGAAGGTCGAATAACTATCCATTTCTTATGATGCTCATCATGGCGATAATTGCTAGAACCAAGCTAAATCTGTTAATGATTCCAAGTAGATCACGAACGAGAAACTACCCAAACCGCCTTATCACAAACTTACACTAGAATATTAACTCGATAGAATCTTGAATTTAGTTTACATTGCATATGTGTTCATTTGTATTTTAATAATGCCTATTCCAACGATTTATTATAATTAAAATTAATATATGCCAATTACGTGTTAATTCGTATTTTGCGACCCTTCTAGACAAACGCATTATAGGTTAATTAATCCAGGCTATATAAACATTAATTAGTAGTCTAAAAAACCTCCCATGTAGATGAATATAAAATTAACTAGTTCAATTAACACATATATTAATTCTTCTGTAAATAATTCAACTTATTCGATTATTTGTGAAAATTTATGTTATCCATACAATTAGATTCCTGGGTGGATGAATCTCGTGTGACGATGAGGTTTCCATCCCACTCCGCCGCGAAATATCGACAGGTGATGTGAGATGAGGGGTATTCTATCTCCCCGGTGAGAAAATCCAGATTCGAGAGGCAGGAGGAAATGGAGGACACTGAACGACCATACATAGCCATCAAGCGGGAGCCTGGGCAAAATCCAACCTGCGAGCTTCGAGGACAAGCCGAAGACATCCTAGCCCTACTCAAAGCTCACCAGAAGAAAATCAATCAGGAAGTGAATCGGGCCCGTCAACATTTCAACCAGATCAATAAGGACATCGCGGCTGGCTTAATTCCGAGCACTGATGGATATGCCCCGTCAAATGGCATCTCATTCGAGCTCGATGATCCGCGAGTAAGCCAGCCAATTCCGCCAATAACGGTATCGGTGCCGTAGCAGATCCTTTCAGAGGCAAGGCGAGCGCGAAACGGATTCCAACGACCGGAATGGGATCATGCTTGTACCCGCTGGTCACCGAGACGGAACCCAAGAGACCGGCCTTCCACCTCAAGATATAATTGATTTTCAACATTATTAATTTACGTTGTGGTAGTCTTAAATATAATAATGATAGTTTCATTGATTTTATATATTTAGAATTATTATAAAAACATTTACCCTAACAAAAGCTCCTTTTACGACTCTAGATCAACACGCCTTAAAACTGTGTGATTATATTCATATTCCTTATAATTCATCTTCATTATGTGAACTGAAATATTCATGATTATGTCTTTCCTTTTTCAGAGATGGACACCGGTATAATCCTAAGCAGGACTCTGAAAGATGCACGAAAGGAAAATACAGACCTCCATCGACAGATGTTGGAGATGACCCGAGAAGTCCATCGCATCAAATCAAAGTGGATAGAACCATCGAAGGCAAAGGTTCTATACCAGTGAGTAACCACCGCGCAGCGTGGATGGGCTGAGGAGAAGCGGTTGGTACAGGCAATGAGGATGCAGATCCGAGGGCTAGAAGTGGCATTAGCGGCCTGTCAAGAAGGCCAATCCGTCACGTACCTTTTGGTCTTCGCACCGGCTTAGTTGGCGTATCGTGATGCCACTAGCGCAACTAAATCAGCAATCAAATCGCCCCAACGACGCCCAGGAAAATTTGAGAGTGCAAAGCGTCAAGCCATGAGATCGTCAGGACGATCAAACTGAAAAGATTTTGATAAATAAAATTTTGTGTTGTTGAATTGTCTATGTGTTGTTAAAATTATTGATAAACGAGATAATAAAATGTCAATCACAGAGAGAGAGGGATGACGGACCATACATGTAAATGAAGGGACCAAGAACAGAAAAGCGCACATATACCTTCTATCGGGTGGTGCGTTGAACCCACCATGGGGTCGGGCCTTAGCAGTTCCTACATGGCGCTCACCTTTGGCGATCCTATAACCGGTGGTTACATTACCAACGTTGCGTGGCAACGGGTAACCATTGGGGGCAAGATAATTATTTTTATATGGGGTCAAGGACATTGACAACACACCAAAAACCCCACACATGAAATTGCTTAATTGTAAAATTAATATTTAGGAATATTTATTATTTAAAAATATTAAATATTTATTGAATGTTTGTATATTAATATTCACTATTCAATTTTTAATTCATGCTTTCTAAAATATCCTCAAAATAAATACTAAAAACATTTATGATAAAAAAACAATTTAATATTGTTTTAATATTCAAAGATTTGTAGAATATATTTTGAAATAAAATTTGGAATTTATTATTAATTAGTTTTGATGGATGTTCTATGGTGGCTAACTAAAAAACTTCGAAATTGGAGATCATTTCGTAGATTTCATCAAAGAATCAGAGATTCTTCGAATTAATGTCACTAGCTGATAATTTCAAAGAAAAATTTATAAAAGTTTTCTTATCAACCGAGGCAATCAAGAAATATGACTACACCGACGAGAAACAGAGTTATGTTGGCAGATTGAGATCAGTTTTCAGAAAACCTAGGAACTTGATGGAAGACTTAAGTGAATCACGAAAAAACTATTCAACAATCGAAAAAGAAACCTTGCTACATTTAGACAATATTTGTTAGGTAGAAAATTTATTGTATATACGGACCATAATCAACTTCAATGGTTGATGAAGCACCGAGATTCGGTTAGTAAACTAATTCGATGGTCAATAGCACTTCAGGAATACGAACAGGTAAATCAAACGCCGATGCAATGTCAAGAATTGAAGATGAAAAGAATTAATTATGGTTCCAGAAAAAAATAGAAATACATTGTTAATACAGTACCATGATTGGGCTTTAGGAGGGAATTTATCTGCAAGAAAGACCTTATCTAGATTAACCCTAAAATATTATCGGCCAGCAATAAAACAAAATGTAAAAGATTGGTGTAAAAGTTGTAAAGTATTACACAAAAGAATACGGTACCTTTAAAACCAATCCCAGTTCCAACAGAAACGATGGAGATGACAGCAATGGATATTATTGGGCCATTGTCTGAAACAATAGTATTTTGTTATTATCTCAGAAGATGGCCCGAAGCTTATGCTACACCAAATCAGAAGGCCGATACAGTGGCTAAAATATTTGTTGAAAATATTATCTTCAGGTATGGTGCTCCTAGAAAGTTTCTAACAGATCAGGGAACAAATTTTCAGAGTGAACTGTTCAAATCAATAAATGAGTTATTTGGAATTTGGAAGCTGAATACTTCTCCTTATCATCCACAAACCTATGGATTAGTCGAAAGATTCAATGAAACATTAATAAATATGATTTCTTCTTATGTAAATCGGTAACAAAAGGATTGGGACGAGTTCATAAACCTTGTTTATTTGCATATAAAATGCGGTCAATGCAAGTACAGGCGAAACACCTTTTTATTTAATGTATCCTAAGAGGAACCACATACCGATCGATTTACAATTCCAAACACCAGTATCTCAATATATGGAAATGTCAGACTATAAATCAACAATGTAAGAAAGGTTACAGTCAGCATGGACTAAAGCAGGGCTAATGTTAAAACATAATCAAGAAAAATATAAAGAAGCCTATGACAAAAGGCACATGATCAAGGAATAATGTTTGTAGATTTAGTTTATCTCAATAGACCAGATCCACTCGAAGGTTTGTCGCCAAAGTTGCAAAGGCCATTTAAAGGACAAATCCTATAGTGTTACACGCTAATCGATGCAAAATAGCTCCAGGTAGTGATGAATCACAGTACCCGTTACGGTCAAAGCAAAAGGAAGCTAAAGATAAAATAATTGTCAGACAAAGATTCACAAAAAATCCAGCTCCAGTCAGCTATATTAATAAATCATTATTCCTATTTAGCATGTTGAGTCTAATATCATGTGCAAATGGGCAAAACATTGATTTACCTTATGCGGTTAATAAAATACTACTAATGGAAAAGCTAGATATCTATTCAACTATTACAAATATTGTATGGATCTCTCATGGTGCGATAACAGATCAAATCGAAATAAGATCCATTCACTCCATTTGTAGAACTAAATTACGAGAAAAACGTATATGCCTAACCGAATTTTAAATATCCGTGGTTGATAAGACAAACAGATCAGAAGGGCTAAGTCATATTTTTATAGAAGTACGAACAAAAGAATTACGAGATCCAATTAAGATAGAACCAGTATTGAATGGAATAAACATATATTGGAAAAAATTGAAATTTATTAGAGTGCGAATTAGATTTCAAGAATCCAAATTTGGGGGCTCAGCCGGGATAAAATGATTTTTTTGACAAACGATCCAAAAGCACAAGACGCAGAAATCTGGTTATCAAACAATGAAATGTCGGGGCGAGATTTCACCAAACCCCAGAGAGATAACAAATGAGAACGACAGATGAATAAGAAATGAAATAAAGAAAGATGGAAAACGGCCAACTTGAATACAAAACAAGAAATATGAAACAAAACAACAAGCGACGAAAAACGATCTTGATGAAACGAATGAAGGATGAACAAGAAGGGTATTTAAGGCAGAGCACCTAATAAAAAACGATGAAAAACGAGCAACCCGACTACAGAATAAAGAAAATATATTAATGAAACAATTGACTAGCCTGTCAAGTACAAATTTGGGGCTCATCAAAAAGCTTCGTTATTATGAACGATCAGAATCATCCAGTTTAAAAATAACTGCGAGTTTGTCAGTACACCCTTAGCCAAGATAAAATGATTTTGTTGGCAAAACAAACAAAGAAAACTGAAATAAGAATCTAATATTCAAACAAAGAAAATGTCGGACGAAATTTTGTCGATGATGAACTAAGGAATGGAACTTAACAACAAATGATGGAAAACAATCGACTTATCTACGATATAACAAACGATGGAAAACGATCGACTTATTTACGATGAGAAAACAGTTCGATGAAACAAATTGTTCGCCCACCAAATACAAATTTGGGTCTCATTTTCGTTATTAAGAAGAACCAAAACAATAAAGTTAAGAAACAATAGAAAGTGACCAGGGGATACAAGATGCAAAAATCGAGTTATTAAACAGAAAATGTCGGGACAACATTTTGCCAAAGAATAGAGCTTAATAGCAAACGATGGAAAACAATCAAATTGGCTACAAAATAAGAAGAACTGTGCAATGAAGTAAATGACTAGACATCACATACAAATCTGGGGACAATAAGAAAAGACAGATTAGCGAAAAGTTATGGAAAACGATGGATTTGTTTACAAAACGAAATGAAACAAATGACTCGACCACCAAGTAAAAATTTGGGGACTCAGAAAGGAACAAAGGGAACAATATACAAATTTCTGTTAGAAATAATAACAAGCACGAAAACGTTGAGACGACATTGGACAACTAATAATTCGTAAAAACATCAACAGAAAAAATTTAAAACGACTTTACGGCTAGCGAATGGCAGAAGCAAGACATTTGAAAGTAACCAACGAGACGATATTTCAGACAATTGCAGGAGTAAATAAATAGAAGGAAATAAAACAAAAACTATGAAAAACGACCAACTTATCTACATGGAAAGCAAACTAACGAATGAAAGAAATACAGAAAGAAAAGATCAGTGCTAAATAATAAACGAAAAAAACTTTGTTTGATCATTCGAAGCTGAGATCTAATGATTATTTTATAACGGAAAATAAATGTCAAAGAGAAATTAAGAAACTACAAATATTCTCAGGAGCACACTCAACTGAGCATGAATGACGATTTTAGATGGAAACAAATAATGATCAAAAAACCATAAATGTTGGGATGGAATTTCACCGAAACGCAGACAGCTAACAACTGTAAAATATGGACAGAAACTTTGAAGAATGACCGGTTTGTCTAAATGGAAAATAGAAACACAGAGTATGAAAAAGTTTAGAAACGGTAGAACATAAATTCACTTAAAAGAAACCAGAATGTGAGTGATATGATGGACATGAACACCGTCAAGATTGCTGGAAAAATATGGAGAAAAATCAACATGAGAAAAGTAGAAAATTTCACGAAATAAACAATAGTTACTAGAGATCCACAAGAATTAGATAGTATCGTTATAAATAAATTAGGAAAGATAGAAGGTATCTTAGAGGTTCTAATAATATGAAATAAACTTGCAAAAGGGAATAACAAAATCATAACAGATAATAAAATAATATATAACCTCGGAAAATACATGAGTATAGTTAATCAAATATTGCGGGATGAGGAAAAATAGAGATGAAATATGATGAAAATACGAAGGAACAAAACATCAGTTTAGAAAGCCCATGAATGAAGAGTATTGTAATAAGAGAGGAAAATATCAATATATGTAAATAAATTAAAAATGAAACGATTCAACAGGAAAGTGGGGATAAAATTATCAATATTTGTAAAGCAGAACTCAAAGAAACAGGAAACTATAAATAAAAATAAAATTATGGGTAGGTTGTATAAATCAATGGAATCATCGTGTAAATATCATCCAAAAAACCGTAGAAGTAGTAATAAAAATATAAAAAATAGATAAATAAATAAAATACAAATAATAAAAACAGGGAAAAAGTGGAAATCACGAAGTTAAAGTGATTAGAAAAGGGGAAACCACAAAAATGCGGGTCGTCTAAGAGTTCGTAAAAAATTGGAAAACTAGAAATTACCGGATTAAAATTGTTTGAAATAAGACGTGATCACCAAGTCAGTTAAAAAAAATTTAAACGTTATAAACGATTAATTGAAAGATATAAAATTAAAGATCGAAATAGTAACGTAAAAGGTTGCAACGATTTCGAGCCCCTACTCCTAAAAATTGGGTATTGAAATAAAGTTAATGAGAAATTGTAGTGGAAGTAACGAACGACAGGTTGTGTGAATTTCAAAAGACATGAGACTAAACGAAGCCAAATTAGATCATAAATAAGAAAGAGATAATCGATTAAATAGGAAAAGTTAATGATAAGATAATCAAGATGATGGAGAAACTTAGGCGTGGATAAAAGGATAATGTAGGTGAGATGTGAACTAACCGGTAAATGGTTCATACTCAAAAGAACTACTAATGTCAGAATTTATACAGCCAAGTAGAGTTGGAATCTGACGGGAGCGGGCAGATAGTAGATAGAGATATTAAGAATTTCCGCGCCCATAGATCGCTTCTTTTTTTTTCACTATTCGGGAAACCAAGTAAACCGTTTTTGGAACTTGGTTGAACGTCTAGGCATTTCCATTCTTTTTTATTCTCCGAGGTACACAACCCAGATCCCACACCGAGTACTGAGGGAATGTTTTTTATTTATCCCAGCGAGGAGTTTGGTACAATAACCCGGATCCCACACCGAGTACCGGATATCCGAGTGGCGGTGAGGTAAGAGTAACCGTACAAATGTGCTACCAACAGACGACCATGGATTGAGCGTCAGTGTGAGGCCTCAAACTTAACCACCAAACAAGTTACCCAACAGACATTGACGAAAACTCAACTCCGATTAGATATTAAAGGCCATAGAGTGCCAGTTGAAATAAGATTAGATATTAAGGGCCATAGAGTGCCAGTTGAAATAAGATTAGATATTAAGGGCCATAGAGTGCCAGTTGAAATAAGATTAGATATTAAGGGCCATAGAGTGCCAGTTGAAATAAGATGCCGAAGGCCCAAAAATCCAACTGGAATGATAAAGCCATAGAGTGCCAGCGATTGAGGATTAAGTAAACGATTTTTAGTAAATCAGGGAGACATAGGAAAGATAATTAATGGATTGAATGACGGTATGACTATAGCGATTTTATTCGATAAAAATATAGATAATTGATACGACTATGTAGATAACCGATAAGACTATAGATAAGTAATACGAGGATGATAGACAATTGATACGAGATTCATACGAGGATGATAGATAATTGATACGAGATTAATACGAACATGATAGATAATTGATACGAGAAATAGATCATTTAAAATAGATTTAAAATGAAGGGAGATGAATTAAAACGAAAACGATCGCAGCGAATAAAGTTTAAGGAAAAAGACAAGAGGATTTAAATAAAAAGGCCCATAGAGCAACAGCGGATAAAGTTTAAGGAAAAAAGACAAGAGGAGTTAAGTAAAAAGGCTCATAGCGCATAGAGATTGCTTGATATGATGGTGATGATTTATTTGATTAAAATAGTTAATTGATACGACAAGATAGATAATTGATGCAATTATAAGGACAGTTTAGACGAAGCAAATAGATACTTGATACGAGTTATAGATAATTTAAAATAAACTTAAAATGAAAAGACAAAAATTAAAAATATAAAGAAGTTGACGCAGCGAAAAGAATTAAAATAAGGAGAAGCAATGAGAATAATACGATAAAATTAATGCGGAAATTTATGTAGAATAATATGTACTAGAGGTGTTATTTATTTTTAGATAATTGACAAGGAATAAAGAGATCAAGTAAACCAAATGAATAAAAAGATCAAGTAAACGACGAATAATAGAGTCGATAAACTAGAGATAAATCAAGAAAACAATTAAAGAGAAACCAGAATCAAGGAAACCATTGAGTAGAGAGACTGAGAATATACTAAAACAAACAGAGAACAAGGATAAAGAAAATAAACCATTTTTATTAGAAATCAGAAAAAGTGAAAAGCAGATGACTACAGCAAAATTCAAAAGTTGGGAAACAGAAGCCGAAGATTGCGATAAATTAAATGAAAAGTTAGCGGACAAAGGAAACAACGTGAAATTACCCGAACCAAAAATTGCAATTCAGTAGAAAACAAGTACAAGTAAAGAGATGAAAAAAAAACTTCGAGAAGAAATTAACCAAGAGTTGCCTAGTAAAAACACGGATGAAACAGAAATATATTTGAGAAAATCAACAATGTACGAAATCGCACGCGATGAACCGGAAATGAGGAGCCGAGAATCAATATCTTCAAGTTTAAAGAGGAATGTGCAGGAGATGCATTCAGAAAGAAAATCCAACGAAGAAGATTTAAATGACGAAAAGGAAACTGGAAATTCGGAAATGAAAATAGTTGAAACAAAAATAGCTGAAACATGGAAAACGGAAATCATACGGGAAGAGAAAATATTAACCGCAATTGAAGAAAGAGTCGAAAGAGAAAACGATCAAACCGAGTTAAAGGATCAAGTATCTGAACCAATAAAAGTAACGATGGAAACAACGAAACAAACGAAAGATATTGAACCGCAAACAAATCAATACATTAAAAAACCATCATGAATTTGCGATATGCCAGTTAAGAGGATTCAAGACAGTAGAGGTAAATTTATAAATTATAATAATTATTTCAGGATTAACAACGCGATCTACAATCAAGTATGTAAAATCTGTTCAAATGAAGGATGCCGAACTGACCGAGGTTATCAACTAAAGAATTGCCAAGGATGTGATAAAAGAGTCCGCACGGAAAGTATCAGCAGACAACAAATATTAATGAACCCTATACGGAACGTAGAAGAAGAAATGATAATCTGTTTCAATTGCGATCGAACTGGTCATTTGTCAAAGAATTGTCGAATGAGAAGAATTAAAAATTAACAAAAATCAAACCAATTCAAGAAACGTCTACAAAATACCCCAACACAAGAGATTAGACATTTAAGAGATATGACGATAATGAGGACAACCACAAGATTCGAGAGTAGAACCTGTTACAACTGCAACCTAAACGGACACATAGCTGCAAATTGTCCAATGGAGAGAAAATCGAGACAACCAAAACCGAACAATTATAGGCAAAGTACACAAAGCAATCAAATACAAAAGAGTGAGCAATTAGGTGGTATGATTCAAAGAATATCCGCAAACAATAAAATACAACGAAGTAATGCGAGGAGAAACATGAATGATGTAGATATTAATGGACCAGAAAATACTCGGAACAGCAACAAATTGAATGGCAGAGATTACAGAGCGAGGAAATCCAAGAAATTCTACAAAGACGGAGGAACAGAAATCAAATATCAAGTAGAAGCAATATGTCGAGAATAGTCAATACAAAAGAAATCTACACTGCACAGCAGTGTGTTTTCAACAGCGAGGAGGACATAAAAATAAATAACGATAAAGAAAATAAAGTAATTAAGAAAGATGTAACTCAAGAGGACAAAATAAAATCAGAACAAGAATTGAGCAGCGAAGAAAAAATAAAGATAATTCAAGAGATCGCAATAGAATAGAACGACAGACGACGAAAAAGCAACAAAATTAGCGATAAAAAGATATCAGAAAAACAAAAAAACAAAATATCAAAATCAGAAGGTACTACTACAAAAATCGAAAAGAGAATCCATAAAGAAAGCGAAAATAAGCATGTTACAACAAGGGCTAAACAATAATGAAAACGACAATAAAGATGAACTTCTAATAAACGTGGAAAGTAAAGTATTGGAGTCAAAATCTATACAAACAACAGGAGAAAATATAGAAATAGAAGTGACGTCAATCCAGCAAGAGGTAACAGATATTTTAATGGTTAATAAAATTTCAAAGGGAGAACTAATCGAAAAGAGAATCCAAAGACAACAAACGAGGAATGTGAATATGCAAGACAGATCAAAAACAGTCAGTGAATTGATAATTGAGACAAAAGAAGACGTAATTGACGAACTCAGCAAAACAACCCATGTGGAAAGGAAAATTACAATACGGCATGGATATACTCAACAAAACAAAACAAAAGCAATAGGAAACCAGAGGAGATCAATAATAACACCAGAATAAAGTCAGCAAATGACACAAGTGTCAAATCAAGCTACGAACCAGGAAAAGACATGACAACTGGAAGGCAGAAAAACATATTAGACATGACGAAACAAGTTACAAGAGTCACAAACAGCCAAGAAACAAAATCAAAATATTATAGTAATCAGCCGAAACAGAAACGAGAATATAACGAAATCCACGATGATAGAATGAATTACCGGAAAGAGATGGAAGCAATCATCAAAATAACTAAGGAAATAATGCCGAAATGGACTAGAAACAAGAATACCACCGAGATACTAGAAGGACTAACAAAGATGATCACGAACTACGCAAAAGGCTCAAAGTCAACAGCAGAAATCAGCATCTTAAAGAAAAGAATTCCAATATTATTCACAATAATTGACATAGCGGGTAATACACCACTACACCATGCCATAGAAAGCAAAAACGAAGAAGAAATAAAGTGGAGAAATAAAGTTCACGGACAATAAAAGAGAGCCTTAGAGAATAGGGTCCAGAAAAGAAGAATTAGAAACATTGGTAGGAGAATGGCACCTGATACAACGAAAACCTAGCGGTAGAAAACAAGAAATTGATAACATCAGAAACGGAAGGAAAATGATAATCAAGATGTATGAATATATAATCAAAGAAATAAATGTCGAGGACAACAAGATTGAGAATGCTCGATGTAATAAAGACCAGGACAAAAAGGATGATGAGGACAACGACAGGAAAAAAGAAGATGATAACGAAGAGGGAGAAAACCGAGATAGTAATAAAAAGCAAAATTCTTTTGGAAACAGATAATAGACTCACAGAAAATTCAAAATCGACCAACCCCACTACAAGGATTACGAGGATTATTGATACTAATGACGTTAGTCAGCTTACCGGACGGATATCTTTTGAGAAAATTAAGAAGTAGAAAATCGATACAAAACAAAAATAATAGTCGTAAATGCTGGGAAACAAGAAACCAATATTAAATGTATATCTATAGAAAAGAAACTAGCAACAACTTGAGAAAAGAGGAAACTAAACCAAAATCAACAATATTCGTTCTTGATTGGAAATACAGCGTATATGATTTGTGTACAAAGCGAAGATAACCAAAAATGCAGAACGATAAGGATTTGGAAAACCGATTTAAAGAAAATGACAACAATGCCAAGAATAATCAAAATAAATGTATATAATGTAAATCTATATAAAATAAATGTATATAAATGTATATAATGTATATAATAGATATGTTTATATAGTAATGTATAAAAGTGGTATAGAAATATTATATGGAACGAGGATAATAATATCCGATAATATATAAAAGTAGTATATAAACATTATAGTCAAGGAGCAAAAACAAATTAAACATCAGATGATGTGACAAAGAATAAAGAGGGAGGAGAAAGACAAGTGGTGCGATAATACGTTAAAATTGAGAAACGAATCAAGTGGAAGCTAATCAAATCAGAATCAGAAATTGGAATAAAACGACTAAGAGGTACCAAAGCCGTCAAGGAAATCAGAGACAAGAGTAGACTTGGAGAGCAAATTAAAACTTGGAAAATCCAGTACAATTAGATAAAAGACAAAAATGAGAAACAACGAAAACAAATCCACGATCGAAGCCAAATAAAGCAGCAAAATAATAAAGAAATTACCAACACAAAACGGAAGCAATGAAGAAATAAATTAAATATTAGGTCAGTCAATGAAAAAGACGATGGAAAATAATTTGACAAAAAACTGAATCAAATAATGAGAAACTGACGAATAACACCAAAGGACAGCTAACTGAGAAACGAAATTTGTGGCGATTGAGTTAAATGGAAAAACGAAAAAGACAAGGAAATAGAACTACCAAAGGGGTGGAAGAGACTCAAAAATCAATTCAAGGAATAGAGAAAAAAAACAACCAACTGCAAATGAAACTAGATGCAGTCAAACGAAAAAAAACGAATATCACGGAATATTAATTTCAAGCAAGACTGACGTTCATATGAATAAAGAAAGGATCAGAGAACAAACCAAAACCAACTCAACAATCAAAAACCAGATAACAAGAAAGACAAATCAAATCAGTAAAGAGAGAATGCAAAGGGCAATGCCAATAAACGACAAAGCAAAAGACGATGAGACTGAACTACAAAATGCACCCAATCAAAATAGAATATCGAAAGAATCTTGCAAATCGTAGTAAAGGCAAACAAAAAAGATAAACGATGTCAAAATAAAGTCAATACAAATCACAGAAACGAGAAACCAGATATGATAATAAAAGCAACATAGATAAAAAGGAAGAGAAATAGAAAGGTTAGACCGATACTTAAAATCAAGAGGAATCATAACGAATCTTAGTACAATAGCTCGAAATTTGTGGAAAATAGTCAAACAATTGTAAATAATCATCACAAATCCATAATTGTTATAAAAACAAGGAAAGCGAAAGCAGCATGATATTGGCGATGAGAAGGAAGATAGCGGTAATGAGCACATATATACAACCTACCATCCTTAGAAAAATGGCGAAAACCCCATAATCAATCAAGCGATGCAAACATTACCTGTAGCATATACGTTGAGATATGAAGAAACCCAAAGGATACCAATTACGGCCGGATCAACTCCTAATATACTCAATGCCCAAAGAATTAAAACAAGAAAAGTAAATATACTAATAATCAAAGTGAGCAAAGTCCAAACTTAAAAAGATCGTACGAACCTTCAGAACTCTAGAAAATCAAATCCGAAAGTCAATAGAAAAGGAAACACCCATCAAGGAAACCATATTCAAATAATCATGGATGTTCTTTAGAAAGCCTATAAAATAACAGAAAAGAACCGAAAATCGAGAAAAAATAGACGAAATCGATAACCAAAAAGAAGTAACCCAAACCAACTTCAAGGAATCATGAATAATCCCAAACCGATCAATTATCATCAAACAATCGAGACGAGATAATATGATAACGGGTCATCTATCCACAGAACCCAGTTGAACTTCACCCAGTTTCAAGACTCTAAAGAGTCAACAACCAAAAGCAAGAATATCTATTTACAACCCAAAACCCCAAATACACCATCAAAAAAGGAGTCTTAAACGAAAAATTCTTTATATTCTTTTATCTGAGATTCACTACGCCTGCCAATCTTCTAAACAATCGGTATCTAATCAGCTTTCTATCAAATAGTCAATCCCCCAGACTAAACAAAGTCTCAAAACTAAACCGCACAACAGATATCGAATCGTCAAAATCAGAACTTGCTAAAGAAAGTAATCAATCAGAAACCAAAGAAACCCAAGGCACTAGCGAGACGAATACCTAAGTGACAGAATAGCTAACGAAAGATTGACAATAAACTAATGATTCTTAGACAATTAACTATTCTTGATGTGTGATCATAACAGGACTGTAGGTCCTCTTTCACTTCATCTTGCAATCGATATATTTTTATGTATACTGTATGATTATTTTTATGCATGTGTTGGGCAAAAACTGATAAAGCCCATTTTTTGTTTAACCAGCACGATAACGCCTGTGTGGTTTTGAGCAGAAAATTAAAATTAGATAAAAATGGAAATTTAAAGAAAAATAAAATAAATAAAAATTTAATAAAAATTTTGGGATGTAAAAATGTAAAAATTTAAATCGAAAAGAATAAATTTTTTTATAAATTTGGAATATTCTAGAAATTCCTTGTTTTACTGCATCAAAACACACACACGAACAATCATGATATATAAGGCGAAGCTGGTTGAACAAAAAACACTCTTTTTAACTCTCTCAAATATTTTTACTCTCAAAAATTTAATTTTAATTTACGAAGTGAGTATGTTATCTAGTAGTGAAGGAATAAAGTTTTAAAATCTATTGCTTTCATTTTTGCTGAAATGATCAATTTTATTTTAACCCTTAATCGACTTGTAGTCGAACCTCCATTATATGGGTTTAACTCTAAATCATTACAACCAATTTTTATCCTATAAAGACAAAGTATAGCCTACATGCACGCAAGGAAGAAAATTGAAATTGTTTTTTTTCGGTACCCCAGATGAAACCGGTTGTTAGTGGGGGAATACGAGGGATATAAGAGTCCCGCATAACTATGAGATTCCCATCTCACACCGTCGCGAAATACAGACAAGCGATGTGGGATGAGGGGTATTCAATCTCTCCTGTCCGAGAATCAATGACCGGAAGACAAGAGGGAACGACCAAAGTAGAACGGACTTTTGTGGCTATTAAACGAGAGCCTGGGCGAAACCCAGCTCGCCAACTCCGCAATCAAGCCGAGGATATACTTACTCGACTAGAAGAGCATCAAAGGAAAACGAACAGAGAAGTAACTTGAGCACGCCAACACCTGCATTATTATCATTCCAACTATTACTAGTACTAAGATAATATTGATATTATTACTAAGTTGTTATGATTATTATTATTATTAATATTATTATCATTGTTGCTATTATCATTACTATTACTTAGAAATGATTATTATGATTACAAAATTTATTATTATTATTATTCGATGATTATTATTGATATTACTATTATTACAATTGTCATTATTAATTTACTGTAATAACTATCGTCATTGTAAAAATAAACAATAGAAGCATTAAATTTTATTAAAATAAAAATACATCATAAAATTTGTCACCTGTATCAAAAAATAAAAATTGCAATTAAATAATTTCCAATCTCGGGATTTCTTTTGTGGGTTATGTTCGAGTGTCCTGCAACCTAATGGCAAATAAGAGAGTTATAAATTAAAGACAATGCCTGATAGCAAGTGTTGAAGATGGAATGGGTCGTCACAGAAGATCTGGTCACGGCGGGAGGTCTAGAGATGTAAAAAATATTAGTAAAAGGTAGCTAAAATCAACTTACCAATTGTTTAACCCGTTACTATAGTAATAAGCGACAAGCAGGTTAAAACACATTTAGAAAAGGGACTATATAATTGAATTCCTTCTAAACCTTGGAGTTTTTAGGGGTAAATCTGTGGCCAGTAATACTAAATAATATATTGTATGTTATGGTAAAGTAAATTTTAATTTTTACAAATAAAATTTTATAATTATTTTATAATAATTTATAAATTATATTATAGTAATTTAAATTAAAATTTTTGTCTTTTTAAATTTTAGTAAATTAGAATTTCTTTTTGGCAATTTCGAATTAGTTTTCATAAATAGAAAATTTGAAATAAATCTTTAACCTGAAAAAATAAAAAATTTCTTTAATATTATTATATTATAGACACAGAGTGTCCCCAGCCGTGGGCATGGCGCGTTGTCCGGTGCCACGGCCATGAACACGGTTGTAGATGTTTTCGGGACGTGTAAGGAAATAAAAGGTGCATACCAATCCCTTCCCCGTCTAGACAGCATGATACGTATCTGAGGGATATTGTTTTAAAATATAAAGTTATATTAACATTCATTATATACGAATTAAGATTAATAAAGATAAGAATATAAAGATTTTTTGTTCAGTGGACTCACACAGAAAGATGTTAGAAAAGTTTCGCAAGGACATATCCGAATATCACCAAACGGCAATAACTCAAACTCAGAGGGCGGAGGCCATAGTGCAGAAGTGCTGCTATATGAAACAGACGTGGCTTCGCCCGGAGACGGTAAACAAATTAAGAACAGAAATGGATGCATTGAAGGCCCAGTTAAGTCAGAAAGATGAAGCCCTGCGGCTGGCCGAACAGAAGGCCCAGCAGCTTGAGAAACAAGTGGCCGAGTTGAAACTCAGAGATGACATCCGCACAGGCCTCATGCAGAGCGGAGCCCTACTATCGGCGGAACAACAAGCCATAGTAATGCGAAACATTACGGGGAAAGACGACGGAGTAAAAGCTATGACTCCAGGTTCCTCTTGTCCACCGGAAGTCTTGCCTAAAAGGAACCGAAGAAAGAATCGGCCAAGCAAGAAAGAAAGGGAGCGGCAGTTCAAATTGAAACGAGCTCGCTTATTAGGTCATATTTTGGACGCAAACGGATTTTAGCTCTTGCAGTCAATAACTTTCAGCACCAATAAACTGACTAACACTGTGATTATTTATTAAATTTGAAAATAATTTGTCAATGTCAACCATTTGTTAAATTTAAATATAATCGGTTCATGTTAATTTTAGTGTTAGAGTTGATGGTGACGTTTGAATATGAATTGCAGTTGTTGGATATGGGGGATGCTAAATTATCAAATGATTAGGCAAATTATTAATTAAATAGATAGATGAAAGGGGGACCGATCAAGTAGAGCATGAAGTCTTCTATGACAGCTCATGAACCCGAGGGGGGTCAGGACATTAGCAGTTCTTGAGAAGGAGCTCAACTTTTGCTAACCTTCCACCCACTAGTTCACAGTACCAACGACAATTTTTGACGGCTGACTAGCAGTTCAAATTCTTATGTAGGCGCTGGGTGGAAAATAGTAAATCCTAGGCAGTTTAAACTATTTTAAGGACCCATCAGTGCCCAGCACATGACTCTGTAGCTCGTAGACCCAATTGAATGAAAAATGTAAATTCTGTATAGTTCATAATTAAATCTTTTAGAAATTGCGGGTCGCAATTTTACGGGCCCCGGAGTGTTTTATGCTGGGCCACCACACAAATAGCCTTGAGAATTTTTTAAATGCATCAGTAATACAGCACTAAGATAACTTAAAATACAATATACAACACCAACTAAACATTTTAAAATCTGAGGAAATATAAATAAATATAAAATCAAAAACATGAAAGTAAAATAAAATAAATACAAAATGCATCAAGAACCGCACAAAATTTACATAAAAAATAACATAATAACAAGAAAATTTGACCGTAAAATGACCATTTATATAAAAGAAAAAATTAATGAATTAAATGAATAAAAATAAAATATTTTTTGCTGAATAAAGGTCCTCTTCAGACTTTTTCGAGTTTGGCGGAGCGTTAGGTCACTAAAAAGTAAAACCTTATTACAGTAAATATTACAATTAATTATAAGAAGCCAGAGAGAAAACCCAGTGATAAAAAATAGGGGTGGCAGTTTAAAAAATGGGGGATTTAGAAGGAAAATAAATACCTCTACACAATAATAAACCTATAACTCAAGCGTGTGTCATTGTTAAAACTGGCATTTTTGAAAGAAACTCAAGAAATAAACTCAAATACTATTATTAACCAATTTTTTTAAAATTAATATCTCAAAATAAAATCTTGTTAAATGACGATTCAAATACTATACTACAAAATAAAATAAATAAATAAAATTTGATTATCAATAGTTGTCAGTAGATCAGTAGTAATGACCAGGGAAAAAGTTGAAGATCAATGACGTTATGAACGAATAAAAATTTGATCTCTTTCTTACTAGTGCGGAAAATATTGTAAAATAAGGACATAATGTAAGAGATCCTATTAATTTCTCATATTTAATAAAATGCCTTCAGTTTTCTCAGAGCTACTTCCGGTTGGTTCAGTGTGTGAGGAGAAAAAAAATTGGTCGGTGATATTATTAATTAGGTATGGTCAGCTCTTGTTTGGAACCCTTTCTAGATAGACTTTTGCTGAGTAGTAGATGGGGGCTGAGTTTTGAGTTTGAGAAAACAAAATTATAACTTTTATTACTATTTCACATAGGAGAGAAATTGAGATGTGAGAGTCTGAGTTGGGTTTTGGTTGAGGTGTGCACTGTAATTAAAAATAGAAAAAAAACATCACCAATTCCGCCATCGGCAGAGTCTCTCATAAGTAGGTGATGATAAAATTTTCTTAATTAAACTATAAATTTTATAGTTATTGTTAATAATTTTTATATCAATTTATATAAATACTTTTATAACTAAAAAAAACTATAAAAGCAACTGACAAAAAATAAGTTGCCAGTTGGTCGAAGAGAGAATCTAACGAGTTGAAGGAAACGAGTGAAGAGCCGTAAATTGATGAAGTTCATGAGATTGCAGTTGGACTTACATTGTGATACCCTTAGGATGTGTACGATAAATAAATGATTGTGTATCGTGGTGGTTATTTGTCAAAAAAGATTTCTTTGTTGGGATTTTGTCTTATTGATTATTGAACACGAGGAGTCGGATCGAGAGACCTATTCATCGACGAATATTTAATATCCCAACAATTAAAACCCAACACAAAGGACTAATATAGCTCCAATCTAAATCTAGTCTCCAAGTTCAAAACGGAGACAAACGAGAGAAGAATATAACAATACAGTGTGATGCTAAGAATACGATTGTTGTGCTGTAAATCTTGCAGCCAATATAAATACCAAAGTTAAAATGGACTAATGAGCACACGTGGATCTATAATATTAAGGAAAACGATTATAGATCATTCGAATCCTTATTAGAAAATGTATCCGTCCTAACATGAAAAACAGTTTAACAATATTTGTTAAGAGAGCATCTGAAGTCGACCTTGGCACCTATTTAAAATTTTTAAGTTTTAATGAACATTTTTATTTTTAATAATAAGAACTATTTTATTTTTATTTTTTAATTATTTATTTTGACAATAAAATCATTTGTTTAAACTTTGCATCACTAAAATGTATAAATACATTTAAAATTATTAATTTTAAACTAATCTAATAATTTGTATTAAAATTATAAAAATTTTAATTTTTTATAATTTTAAATTATATATTTTTTAATAATACAAATTATTACTAATTGAGTATTAATTTAATAAGGTGTTTGTAGACAAACCGGAATTTAAAAAAAAACAAAGTTTAAAGTTGTTGAGTTATAATTTTATTTAGTTCGGTAGGAACTGCTTGCTCGGAATCCATGTGCTCTTTAAATGATACTGAAAAAACTTTATACAGGAAATTTTTTGTCTGATACCAACAATTTCACAGCGATTCAAATGTTTCTTACAATATTGGCAGGAATCCCCACGGGAATCTGCCTTTTCAATTAACTATAAAAATATAAATCGACTATAGTCATTTACAATAGAAATTAATTATTGAAATAAATCGACATGATACAGAAATCCCAATGAAAGCTTTGATAGAATTATCAAAATTAGGAGATTGCATTGAAATAAAATCAATTGATTTGAATTGTTTGATAAATAAAGAAAAGCGGGAACCTAAGATCAAAACTGATCTAAATTATTGCTTGGAAGAAAAATTGTTAAATTACCTCATTTTGAAAATGGATATATAGCACCAAATCTGAGATCAAAATCCGAAACAAATGATAAGACTGGAGGATTAAAAAATTTTGAGAAAAGTCTGAAGATGATTTTAAATAAAATGACATCTGAAAATTTTGAGACTTGCATTTTTGAAATTAAGAAGATCAGAGTTGAAAGTATTGAAAAACTGAATTGCTTTGCTGAACCGGTTTTCTCTACAGCAATTTTAGAAGAAACGTATAGCAAAATCTATTCACAGCTTCTTTCTAAATTCAAATAACTTTGCGTAGGTGGTATTACACTTCGATCAGCAGTGTTAAATAAATGACAAATCATGTTTAGAAAAGGAATTGAAAAGTTAATTGAAGTAAGCGAAATGTGGAAAGAAAAAATACACAATGAAACAAATGAAAGAATGAAAATCATGTATGCCGATAGTGTAGAGGAGCAAATCAAAAAAGCTAAGGATAGATATTTTGGAAAATGTATGCGATGGCAGGATAATTGTGAATTATTTGTAAATGAATTATTCAGAGCCGTAAATTACCCAATTCAAACAGCCTTAGGAATCCGTGACGTTGTAGCTGCAAAATGTCTTAGAGATAGATAATTGAAAAAGTCTAACAGACACTATCAAATTGTATACTTAACCAAGGTATTCCTAGAGAAAGAGCTATCCAAGAGGCCCGATCTGAAAATCAAAGACGTCGTCAATCTTATCCTGCAAATTTATATTGTAATTAGAGACCAATGGGTATACGATATTACTCCCTGGAAATAAACAATGGCTTTCCTTGTCTGTCCATTTGAATCCCAGGAAACAGGCATTCCCGAGCAATGCCAAAAGCTTAAAAAGAAGAGCTATTGGGAGTTCATCTTCCGAAAACCAAACACCCTCGAAACTGCAAAACATGGTTGAGGAAGAAGCTGTTACATCCCCAACAGTCTCTGTGGCAGATGATGACGAATATGGGTTAAGTTGATGACTTCTTTCTTACAATTCACATCCCAATAGAGGAAAACAAAACTGTAACCAATCCCATTGAGAAAGTTAACAAGAAATTCGAAGCCCTGGGGTTAGTAACGAATAAGAAAATAAGGTCAGATGTATCCGTCCAAGACAATAATGACGACCTGCTGGAAGTAAATTATTAACCACCAAACCTGAATTTACTGAAGCCTTGAAAATAAAGGCAGAACCCAAGGAAGTCACAGGAGATTTTTTTGCGCCAGGATGGCACATGAAATACGCTGTCGACCTAGACAGAGAAGATCCCAGATGGTGGCAGAGACCAGGAGCTGATTGGAAAAATCAAGTTAAGGAATATGATGAAGAACCGGTATATGAGATGGCTGTCTCAACTTTCCAGATTAAATCCGTTATGGAAGTAAATGAAGGAAGGTATGTAGTACCCTCCATTATATTTCAAGAAGTTACCACTAGAAAAATTCTTTTTGTCAGTTACAGACCCGATATTATAGAGTATCAAATGGAATCGAAAGTGCCAGGATTCGAAAAAGACGAAAATACTAGCATTTCGGTTACCGTATCATCTCATTCCAACAGTCCACTAGGAGTAACATGTCCCATGTCCCAACCGATAGCTATCAATTTCAGCTCAATCCAGTTTAACCCAGTGTACAGTGAACAATCCAATCAATCTAATGACATTTTGTGTTTAATTCTTATTGAAATTTTATTTGCATTTTTATTTATCTTAATATTGTGAATCCACTAGTTAGCATTTAATTTTTGTGAATAATCTTTTGAATATTTTTGTGTTATTCGTGTGTTGCTATTTAGCCTCTTAAATTTTCGGGACGAAAATCTTGTTAGTGGGATGACAAGTTAGGGTTTTGTCTGGGCTTACTTAGTGTTTACCCAAGAAAATTAGGATTATAGGTAAAAACAGATAAAAATAAATACATAATTAGTATAAATAAACACTATGAATAAAATAATTACTATAAAGAAATAAACATTAAAATTAGGAATAAAATATTGCTATATAAATAGTATATAAATAGTATAAGTAAACTTGCTATAAATTAAGTTGAAGATTTGGAAGCTGTGGACAATAAACAGATCAATATTGTATGGTAAAAATAGTGAATAGAATAATTGAGTGGTCAACAGTTGATCTAAGCAACCTACATAATTATAAATTAGTATAAATACTGAACTCATTTTACAGCAAAGATGCAATTGTTATTACTAGTGTTACGAAAGTACCTAGAATAAAAGGATAGATAAAGCAACTGATTATCGAACCTTTGTGAGACGAAATCTCTAATCATTAATAGAAAAGTAATAAACCAAATAAGTTATTTGATTCACATGTAGTACATTTTTTCTCTTGATAGAAAGTGGTTATTAATTGTACAGTGGATAATAACTTGTAACAGAAAGCATAATTTAAATTACAAGTTTTTTGGCCACAGTTTTCTTTGAAAACTGCCTTGCTACAAATTAGATAAATTCTGTGAGGATAGTGTTTAGGATAAAATTTCGGTAAGTTCTGGTGGCAATCTATTGCACAAATTTTGGGTATCCCTCCTCTGTTGCCTTATCAGCTTTGAGCGAAGCTGCAGATATTAATAGATCCAGCTCTCACCTACTTAGAAATATCTAAAGGACGGTCGGACATGACCAATATTCTTTGCTTTAGAAAACTAGCCACATTTTTTGGGTTTTTATTACAAATCTTGTACATTCGTTTAAATCATATTTGTATTTATACATAATTGTTTTTGAAAACAAATTGAGTTATTTCAGTTATTTTATAATTAAAACCTTTCAAAGTCAGGTTACAATTTGTGTTGATCGTTAAACCCACTAATGAACTCAACATTTATGCCCAAAAAATGCATATGAAAATCGATCGTGAATCCCAAAAATGTTATCCTGATTTTCATCCTACTTTCAATTAGATTTATGATCCGATACGGTCATCGCTTCGATTGACAACAAATCAACAAGATAAAAGTGATCATCGCATCGATGAAATCATCGATTTTTCGTAGGAGTTTTTTGTTTTATGAGTTAGATTTATTTTACTTTGGTAAATTATATTTTTATGATGTTCAAATACGTTTTTTAAAAATCTTTTCATTTTTATTTTTATAACATATAATTTTATAATTTATTTTAATTTTCAATAACATCAAAAATAAAACTACGAATAAAATATATTTTTATTAGAGTTTTAAATGAAGCATAGGTTGTTCGTGGTAATTTCAATCTTGTTATTTTCATCACAGTTCGGATGTTTTTCTCAATAATTTTCTCACTTTTACACGTTACACCTTGTTTCGTCTAAACATATTTCGTTTGATAAAGTTTTGTTCAAAAGAAAACTGGTCTTCGAGTTTCTTCTTTTTTCGAAATATTAAATTTATTCGTCTTTATTTATGTTAGTAGATATTATGCCTTTCTCAGGACCAGCCTCAGTCTACACTGTAGATTCTACAGTTGATGAGTTCAAGGGAATAATCGTCTGGGCTGTTATGACAAAACCGTATGCACAGCTGCTTCACTTCATGGTCACTATTGTCCGTGGAAAAACCCTACCCACAGTCGGTCAAAAATAAAAGTTAAAAGAAACAACAGAATATAATGAAATGAAAACCATAATTCAATTAAAGAATATTTAATCTTAGTACAAAAATCCTTAATCAGCATAATAATATAAATATAAAATAAAATGGAAATATATAATAACAAATTTTAACTTTTATCTTGTCCAATTAATTCGTAAGGAAAAAAGAATATACCCCGATTTTCCCATGTGTATTTTGATTCAATAAAACAAAATATTTATTTGTTTAATTAAAATCGAATTTTTTACAAATTTTTCGGCATTTGTTATTTTTTGATTTAATTAAATTCTATTTAGTATTTTTTTTTCCTTAATTTTTGTTGGTTTTTTGCTAAATTTGGTAACTTTGAAATAAATTTATTTATTTCTTGTTTTTAATTTTTATTATTCATTTTTTGTACAATTTTTAATTAATTTATTTTTTTTGGATGCTTCTTCATTGCTTTTCATGAGTCGTCCATTTACGTTTTATTGCTCAAATTTTATGTTTAGTTTATCGTGTTGGACAAACAAAATTTAAACTTATATCAGTTTTTGCCAACAGTCGGCATATCGTCCGACTAAATACTATTACTGATGGTAACAAGTAAATATGACACTAAGTCAACTAAAAATCAAATATAAAACACGGAATAACAATAAAAAATTAAGGTAACACACAAATATATGGTCTGTTGAAATGCGCGGTTCCATGTTTAGACAGAGCCCGTTAGTACGAAGTAGAACATCAGTGATTCGATTTCGAATATTCCAAAGATAAATATCGAATATATGTGGAGCTCTGTGATTGAGTATCAACGTCTAATGTCATTATCTTCGAAATAGTAAATTATTATATCCTGTTCATCTAATATTTAATACATTTAAGACGTTTGAAAGAAAACGTATTAGAAGATCGGTCCGGACAAGGTCATAGAAATCGTAAAGTCATGTTTCTGCACGACAATCCTCGGCCCCATGTTGAGATAAGAAGCCAGGAAACCATTATAGACTGGAAATCTTGTCGCATCCTGCGTATTCATCAAGCATGACGGAATTTGTTCTCTTCAATGCAGCATTTTTATGAGATAAATCAATCGCTGAAAATCAATATTTAAGAAATGATCTAGATGGCTATTTTGACATGAAGCCTCAGTCCTTTTACAGAGATGGGAATAATCAGCTGTCTCTTGGGCCAGAACACAAACGGCCTTGTAAAATGTTTAAATGAATCGGTAATACACATGCAAATACAACATGCAGATTTAAAATCAAACCCATTAAAACATCAACTAACCCTACTAAAATGCGAGAAGGAGAACAATTAAATATAAAATTATAAAACACAAAAATTAAATTAAAATAATAACAAAGTGCAACAAGATTTGCACGAAATAAACATCAACATAACATGAAAACCTAACAATTTGACCGAAATTTGACAATTTATCAAAAAATGTGAAATCTCATAAAAATGGAATAAAAATCAAAGAATTTGAATTAGAAATAATTCAATTAAAAATTCAAAAGAAAAATTGTCAAATAAAATTTCAAAATAATAAAATTAAGAATAGAATATACTAAAAAATTACAAGGTCAAATTTTGATTTACTAAATCAAAATTAACACGCAAGGTTAGGGTTGTACAGTAGGTATATATACCGATTCATTTTCACATAATTTTTAATCGTAAAACTCGGTTTTTAACCTAGAATCAACTTTACTAGAAGATCACCAGAATTTTTAAAGGTGAGTAGACGAATGCTCTAGACTCTCTCCACATCGTGTCCTCACAACCTTGTATGAGCTCTGCTTGGGCATCGGCGTAGGGAGAGAGTTGTGTTGTTATTATGATGAACGAAGTTATTGTGGTAAACTATATTTCAAAAAAAAATATTTAATCAGAATCTAAACTCTTTGTATTGTCGAAATTTTTCCGGCCCACAGCCGAAACATCTCACAAGTCAATAAAATCAAACATACAATCGAATCGTGTAAGTGCGTGTATTATCGCCAATGATTCGTGCTCGTGAAGGCTGCGGCGTGAGAACGCAGGAGTTGGAACGTCAATATCAGTCCGCATAGGGGAAATTGGTGAAAGGGAAATAGTCTTTTGGCTATTTTTCCGACACTCAACTCCCATAAACTCGACCTAAACTTGCTTACGACAAACGGCTCAAAATTACCACACCGAGTAGTCCAGTGGGCACTCATTAATTTATAACATAAACATATATACGCCTAAGATCAATTGAATGGGATGGTGACGGGGTATTCAATGGCGAAATAAATTCGTTACAATGACTTCTAACTTGTTGATTAAAATTTACCTAACGTAACATGAGTATAAATTTCGATATTAGTGTTTGGCGAAATAAATTCGTTTTTATGACTTCTAATTTACTGGTTTAAATTCATTGAATTCATAAGGATCAGGTATCATTTAACTTAACATGAGTATTGATTCCGATAATAGTTTGGCGAGTTAAAGACAGGAGTTTTACCGGACAGAAAAATTATGTTATTTATAAAATATCTTTTAGCTATCCAGATTACCAAGCGTCGACAAAAAGTTAAAAGTTTTAAGTATAAGCATCATACCGAAACTAGAATGGCCTAAAATCCAAATTATGACCCAAATACCTCCCAGATCTGTTTAAAATGTGAGTCGCTTCCCCCCCCCCAAACTATTGATCTTAACCACCGTCAAACCCTCATGAGAAATTTTAACCAATATCTTCATCATCTCCCACCCATGCATCAATCGAATTAGTCTCGGAGCTTCATTTGAAATACCCACATAAGTAGAAATTACGTCGAAGATAAAAAAAAGAAAATCGAAAAATCACGACCCCGATCAGACTATGTCATAAAGATAAATAATCGATGGAAGCATTTGCATGTAATCTTAACCATAGAATAAAACCACTACTAAACAAAATAAATGTATTACAAAATCAACAATGACACTAATAGGATTGATCGAGGTGCTCCAATAAAAGACCACATGTCGCCGACCAGTGGAGGCAAGCGTGGCGACGCTTCGGTCGAGAAAAATACCCCCGAGATTCCCCAACCCGGAGAAAACCGGCGGGACGACATGCTTCTGGTGGAGAATACGATGAAACAATTCAGGCAGAAAGGACAACCAAGTGACCCAAGTCCGGCCCAAGAAATCCATGATCGGGCTCGAGCGCTTCTGGTCCGCCTCAAAGACCACCATCGCCGGGTCAACTCCTTGGTAGACTGGGCCAGTAGTTACCTCGCAAACGTCGAGGATGACATCGCAAATGGCAGGATCGCGGAGTCCTATCACTTCCTGACACAATCTAGCTCCAAACCAGTACGCAATACAAAGCGCCCGGTAATGATTTTTGAGGAAGATCTATTTACCCGGCCTACTACGAACCGAAATAATGAAGGCGATGGTGACATCATGGATTCCCTTAACAATCGATAAACCCAAATCTCATGTCCAATAAATAATTAGTTGCAATTTTGCGTTTTTTGAGTTTATTATATAATTTAAAGTCACACAATCTGTATGACTGCTTGAGTGATTTACGATTCACGAAATCAGAATTAATGACGTTAATTACAGAGATGGAGCCCTTACAAATATTGCAGACGGGGTTGGAACGCACGCGAAAAATCAACAAAAATCTCCATGATCAAATTGTCCAGCTGACTATGGAAGTGCAACAGACGAAGGACGTTTGGATGGAGCCCAAAAAGGTAAAATCGCTTTACCAGCGGCTTACAGTAGCCCAAAAGGGATGGGCAGAAGAAAGACAGTTGTTGCAAGGTCTGCGAACACAAATAAAGGGACTGGAGGTTGCCCTGTCTGCCTGTCAAGAAGGGGCAGCTGTAACCTATCCCCTCGTATTTGCTCCCGCCCAATTGGCTTATCGGGAGGCGATAACATCCCCCACAACGACCTCAACAACAACCCCAACTCCGAACAGTTACCAACCCGGACGGAAGGAGCGGGCTAAACGCCGAGCCACTCGATTGCTGAACAAAGCCTGATAAACTTGGAGAATGTATTTAGTTTGCGAATAATATATTGTTGAGTTTGTAGACTAGATGTTTATTTTGTATTTATATATTCCTGGTTATTTGGAATGGTACCTTCAAAAGTTTGGATAAGTGCCTATAACATTGCGACTGACACGCAAAAATACATCATTACAATACAACAGTTAGGTTTATTCCTAAAATAACGTCGAATTTCTTTTGATATTATGATATACTCCAACGATAAAAACTTACGACATAAAGGGGACCGAATGATCTAAAGCGAGCACAAGTCTTCTAACGACAGCTCGTTGAACCCAGTGAGATCGCCCGAGCAATTACAGCATTATTAATAACGCTCACTTTTTGCGGACGATCTACCCACTCGAACACAGTTCCAACGTTGCTTAGCAACGTGTGCCGAGTGGTAGCAGAGAAATATTTATATGGCGTTACCTGGGAAATCAAAGAAAAATTAAAACAAATCATAATACCCTGTAACCCACCACAGGCCTTCTAACAATGGTGTGTTGAACCCAGCTTGAGGTCGGGCCAGAGTAGTTCCTCCGTGGCGCTCACCTTTGGCGACCTCAAAACCCATGGTTACATTACCAACGTTGCACAGCAACGGGTAACCATTGGGCACGAAAAATATTTTATATCTGGGGTCGAGGTAGTCAAAACCCTTAACCCCACATGTCTATAAAATGGCATCTAGATATGAAATTCGAGTTTGAAAAGTTTACATTGAAATACATAGTGGAAAAAGAAATGCTTTTCAAAAAAAATCGAAGAGCAAGTAATTAAAAAAACAAAAAATTAATCCAACAATTTTTCTTATAACATTTATATTTTTTTTAATTTTTGGTAAATGTTTATTAATATTAACTAAACCAAACTAATTAAATAATTTAGTATTTTTTATTAAACGTTCAGTAATTTTTACTTATTTTTTCAGTATATTTTTGTTCAGTAAATATAATAATTTTTTTTAAATTGTTTTATAAATAAAAATCTTCAGTAAAAAATTTACAGTAAAATCTCTTTACTTGAATTGTTCGAAAGTGTTCCATCTCATTGTATTTACTATTTCAATGTCTTGATTTGTGATGTTTGAAATAAATCAAGTCTATAAATTGAAATGCTTCCTCTTGATTAATAAACACTTTTGTTTAACCATTTAGCTATACAATATTTCTACCAAAATTTTTTCTTTTTTCATTTCTAACTTAACCATTTTTGTTAGATTCATGAAATGTTACATATTCTTTAGCCTTTGCCATGCTGATTTAAACTAATTTTTTAAAGGGCTGAATGGCATTTAATCTGTATAAATACTAAATTTAGTCTTATGCACTTAAATTATTACGCATAAAAAGTCATTTTAAATAAACTTTTAAATATTCCACTATACTGTAGTTTTTAATTACTTATTATTTAAATTGCCAAAAATTAAATTTTTTTAATAAATTTACTTAAAAAGGAATATATTTTACTGAAATAAATACTGAAAGAAGAAAACATAGCTTAACTAAATAACTCATTATTAAACTAAAATATCATCACAATTTGTGGTATAACCTAAAACAATGATAGGATGAGTGTATAAATATAAAGTAAAAATGAAAGTTGAATGCTCATTTTATTTGTAAAATATAATTCTTATGAAAACAATTTCTTTATAATATAAAAGTTTTGTAAATAAATCATCAAATATTTTAATAAGATTTAATAAGATTTTTTATATAAACATGAATAGATTTATAATAATTGATAAGATCTTTTGTTATTATTTGACCATTTATGAATCTATAACATCAGAGTAACCTGACAATCACATTTTGCTTTATAAAAAATGAATAAAACTAAGATAAAACAATGATAGGATGAAAGTGTATAAATATAAAGTAAAAATGAAAGTTGAATGCTCATTTTAATTGTAAAATATAATTCTTATGAAAACAATTTCTTTATAATATTAAAGTTTTGTAAATAAATCATCAAATATTTTAATAAGATTTTTTGTATAAACATGAATAGATTTATAATAATTGATAAGATCTTTTGTTATTATTTGACCATTTATGAATCTATAACATCAGAGTAACCTGACAATCACATTTTGCTTTATAAAAAATGAATAAAACTAAGATTAAAGAGTTTATTTTAAACATTTATTTTAAAATCTTTAATAAGAATTATTTTTTACCATCTCCAATTTCATATATGTTGGGCTTAGAGCCAAAATTGAAACAAAATTAAAAACAAAATAAAATAATGAAACAAGTCACTGTACATAAGCACGCACCACAAGAAGAGACCAAAAATGAAATAAAACATATTAATTAAAACAAATTAAAAACATAACAAAATTAAATAAAAACAAATAATTAATTAAAATTAGTAAAAAAGCCTACAGCTGCATACAGAAACATACGAGAATAGAAATAAACTGCCAAAACCTTGCAAAATAAGGTTTAGAAAAAACACAGGCAGAAGAGGCGACCAGAAAACAGAATATTTGGACTAAAAAGTAATATTATAAGAAAATGATAATAAAAATAAAATTCAACCATAATGTAATTAAAAATCAAAAAATAGAGAAAAATGCGCAAAAAATAATAAAAATAATTTAAGATAAATAAAATAATTAAAAAGCTCGAAAATGGCGAAAAATCGCTCATTAGTCGCACACAGGGCACACAAACAGTATATAAACAGTGACAAATTTCATTATTTTTAACTTATGCTTTTATAATTCAACACTACCAAACTTATCGAATCTTTTGAAAGTAAGGAATTTTGTTCATTTTGAAGTTTTATTTTTGAAAGTTAACGTAATATTCGTAAATTTTTGATGTTTGCAATGTCTCTAATTATGTTTTCTATACACTTTTATATGTTTAATATTTATTTTTATATATATTCGAGTCCCTTAAATTCATATATAATAAAAGTATTTCAATAGCTATTGATGGGACAGATCTAGGGCCGGCTGGCGGATTAAGTTCCCTAGTTGTGCTTGTGGGTCGCGCCTTATCGAAACCTCGGTAGTCCGCAGTAGAGTCTAGCAATTGCACAGGACCTCCACGCAGGGCATCGTTGAACGACTCGTAACGGCTACTGAAAAGTGGCCGAGGCGAGCAGAAATAAAAATCAAGGGAAGGACGACCTCAGATAGGGGAATTAACAAAGATCGCATAACGATCTCATAGGTATTTCGATTTTTCAAAGCTCGAAGTAAAATAATACAGGAGCCGGGTAGAAGGGATAGGAATCATTAATAAAACGAAATTAATAGAATATTAACGCAATAAATCAAGGGAGTGTCAGACCTTTTTACTTGTCGCAATACCATACACCAAACATAAAACCAAACAAACAGCAGTTGCCATAAACTGTCCACTTAACTGTCCTACCACGAACCATCATACAGTGTAAATTGCTTGGAACCACAATACGTATAACGTTCAGGATTTTCCACCTAGGAAAGGTGAATCGCACACATAAGATGACTCTCAGAATGAGAATTAACCGCAGATATGAGAAAATTGGATTCCCATAATTTCATAATAGGTAATTAAACTCCATTCATATTGTGACGACGATCGCGAAAAATCATTCGAATAGTGTAATACTACAACGCTGTAGTTAGATCCAGAGAATTAATTCCACAGTAAACGAGTTAACTATAATGATGTCGGCCAGATTCGGAGGGGCAAATTCACCCCTGTAATATACGCGAGAGACATTAGTTACCCAGCTAAGAAGCCATGGTAGAATTTTCTTATTGCGTGAGGACATCAAATCCACTGGGTTAGAAACGACAGTAATATGATCAGACATTATTCCTACGTCTCTACAATAAGCAAATAAACAATAAATAAGCTACTCCAAATCACTCCAAAACTCACCGATATCCATGTATCCACGTTACCTCACCACGTTACCACGTTACCGCTGACATACATCGCTGGCCGCGATACCATCACTCCAAAACTAATTAGTGTGTGTCACCCTCCCTTACAACTGTAATCTATCACTGCAGAAAATAACTACTCCATTAGAGGTACCATAAATGTTGATGAACTCATAGAACGAGCCAGCTAGCTCAATCGCGCTGATAGTAGTCAAAGAAATTATCAAAGTCATCCAATACATCGTCATAAATTTTACCAGCATAATACCGGCACTCATATATTAAGTCTCGCTAGACACATAATTCATCATTATTAAATTTTTCGTGATTATTATGATTAATCATTTTCATTTGTCATTATCGATTAACATGATTACCATGATTATTATGATCACTATTATTATATCAACATTACTTATTATTGCAGGTATTATTATTATTATTAAATTTAGTATTACTATTATCACTAACCTGATCATTGTTGTTAATATCATTAATATTATTATTATTATTATTATTGTAAATTTAGTTGTTATTGTTATCATTATGACCCTTATTTAAATTGTCACCTTATATTCATCCTTAAGATTATTGGCAGTAGGAATACTATTACGTAATAAATTTTGTGAATAACCCTAATATTATCGTACCCAAAATTTCTAAATAACTAGCGAAGTCATTATTAATATTATTAAGGTTAGCTACTTCCCTTACTACTCAATTCAATTATGTCTAGTTATTAACATTAATAATTTTCATAATAATTAGTATAGTTACTCTATTTTATTAACCTCAATAATTCTCATAATAATCAATATAGTTATTCCATTATATTGACATTAAATAATTTTCTTACTAACTAATAACGATATCCCATTTGTATTAACATTGGAGATCCTCTCGACAACTAGCATAGGTATTATATTTGATTTGATATCAGCAATTGTTAGAAATGACCGAACATTTATAATTATATTCATTCATGTACTCCCCCGAACAGTGCGCGAATTTCCCAATACTTCATCTATGCTCTTCGCGATGCACTTGCTAACGTGAATCGAACCGTCAGTAGGACCCCCAAACCCAAAGATTCGACCGGTCGACTACCGTCGAACCCTTTCCGACTGGATATCTCCCCCTAACCTTACTCTAAATAACTCCCCAGTTATTAACTCCCTTCTGTACATGTTCTAGAAACGAATACCAGTGCCATGACTGATCCGAACAATCTTCCCAGAATCCCTCGACTCTCTCCATCAGTGATCACGCTCCGGCAGAAGCTAGAAGAGTTAGAAGGTAGACACGAAGCCCTCAAGAATAAATATAATCGGGTAAAAGGCACCTGGACCTCCTCTGAGGCAACCAAGAGCCTACATCAGAAGATAACCCGTGTATCTCATGCTCGGGACGAATTAATCACAGAATCTCGCAGCCAGCGAGTATTGATCAAAGAACAGAGCACGACGCTCTACCAGATCTTTACGGATGCCGAGCTTCTGGGCTCGTCACTTAAACATCATCCCGGAACAACACCTTCCGATGGACACAATTAATCCAACTCCCTCAACATCAGCTCCTCAAATCACGGAACCACCTCAAATCCCCATAGCGGAACCACGTTCAAGAGCGACCCGTCAACAACCCAACCGAAATCGTCGTCGTCGCAAGCGTCGCCGTATGGAGGCTGACCTCCTCAGAGAGACGGAGCCATTTTGCGCTCCGTATCGGATCGATGATCTCCCGCCCCCTTACCAGGAGTTCGAAATCCCGGGGCTCGATCCCGATTTGCTCTATGCACCCTCTGCAACGTTTTATTCTCCGGCTCGATCCATCCACATCAATCTGGTGGATGATGAAAACGAGATACCTGCGGTCAATCAAGCCCTCGACCGATTGGGTCTGGATATAGGCGAAAATTCTGTCCTCACGAGTAATGTGGCAGGGAATCCTTACCGGTTCGATGAACCTGGACCCTCCACTCGTACAGAACCCATCCACGATGCAACTCCTCCTCCCTACCGACCCGCAAAACGTCAATGTTTACCGACTGACATCGACGCGGACGAATAAAATCGACTCCTCAAACCCAGCCGTCCGTGCATCAGTATTGTGTGGACGCCAACTTCAGAGTGAATGTGTTTATAGACACCGTGTTAATTTAAGAATCGATATACAATCCATCTTTGCTGCTTATCTCTTTATTCTGATGAAATGGGCGTATAAAATTTAAATGGTATTAATAAAGTTTTCGTATATTATCTGTTCTCTAGTTCGTGAATAAATGTGTTAGAATGAAGCGAATAAAGCAATAGCACAGCTCGATAATAGGTCAACCAAGGAAAATGCCGGATGAAACCACCGGAATACGTGAATTAACTCTCACAATTCTCAACCCAGATAATGTAGATGTAAAGGGTTCAAGGATAGAGTAATCCTACAGATAAAATGCGTAAGCCCTTCTATCGGCAGCAATAACTGGGAAAGCGAAGATCCTTCGAGGAGTAGCACTAGTAATAGCGCTCACCTGCTCGAATGGCATTCGGCTGTTGCGTACAGTACCAACATGATTCCGGTCATGGGTACGCAATGGTTATTAAATCGTGCAGCGTATTGGGAAAAGCGACCCTAGATTTTTAAAGTGACGGACACCATCATGATAGGAACTAATTGGGAACAAAATTTCCCATACGACCAACATATATTTAAATTTATTTTCTTTGTTCCTCTATTTTTTTAATAAAAGTAACTTATTGAGTTTTAATATCATTTAAAAGATTTTGACTATTTCTCTGTGATTCTATTTTCTATATTCATAATGTAAATAATGAAATATAAGTAAAATCATGAGATATATAATATCAATCATCACGTTGCGATATTTTAGGATTATATTACGTTCAGGGTCGTGTTATCCATTGTGTCAACTGTGCCAAGCACAGGGCGCCGAGATTATTTGGGGCCTCCGAGGCCCGGTTCTGAAAATGTAAAAAAATAAAACTCGTATTTCCGATTTAATTAAAAATATTTAACGATCAATCGGAAATAAGAAATGTTTGACAAACGTGTTTATTTAAGTGGAGCGCTCAAACGTAAGCGAAAAGTTGAAAACACTGCTGGGCTTAAAGCTAAAATTTAAACAATATTTTTAAAGGTTAATTAAAACAAAAAATAGTGTGAAAATAGCCACTACACATACACATGCACTGCAAGCCGATACTTAAAATAAAAAATAAAACACCAAAAAAACAATTAATAAAATCCAAAGAAAACCCACAACCACAGAGGAACACACTCAATACATAAAACCGCCAAAAACCTGGCAAAATAAGGTTTAGAAAAAACATAGGCGGAAGCGGAGATCAAGAAACTAAATTTTAAATGGTCAAAAAGAATAATGACCTAAAAAATAATAGTAAAATTAAATTCAGAAAAATATTAATAATATATCAAAAAATAAAGAAAAATGAGAGAAAAATTATAAAAATTTTAAAAATAAAATAAAAACCACACAAAATCGCGAAAAATCGCCTATTATCGCACATACACACAAAATACCTATATAAGCAGTGGCTAATTTCATAATTTTCAATTCTAGAATTCTACTTTTATTACTCATTTTTGAAATTCTTACGATGTTGACATTTTTTGAAGTAAGCATTGTATTTTTTTTTCTTACGTTGTATATGGTAATAATATAATTTTGTCATAATGAATTTCTTTTGAGGAAATTATATACTTTGGATGGTCGCGCCATTTTTTAATATCGATGGCAAGTCCCCCTTTATAAATATTATATATGTAAAAGTATCAACAGTTCTAGAGGTCGAATGGTGGCGCCACGGGCTAGTTCAGTTTTAGCTGATGGAAGCGCCGTTCGACTATTTAGATACATGAACAAATCCACTACTTGCACGTCAACTATTTCCATAGATTCACAAGAATAATAGAGTGAACAGCTGCATGATAATAAACTTGAATGGTGAAATCCAAATTAGAGTAGTTGATTGAAGTGTGTGACAAAATATAATTAATGTACAAACAACGAGGTTGCCATCGATTTCGTCACCCACCGAGTATGAGCGAATGAACAGACAACATATATATTTAGGAAATTTCTAGAGGAAACCATTTTTGACTGTCCTGAAAATTTTCTAATGACCTCTAATTTTCTATATAGAAATTTTTGTTAAAAGTAAATTATATAAGAAATTAACCGTAAGTTGTACCAAGAAATTTAATATTTAATTCACGACCCTTTTCAGATGTACAAGCTACCAAAAATTCTGAAATTAAGTACTAAAACTGCCATCGCCAAGCCAGTTTCCGTTTTGACTCCCGAAATATGACAGAATTTAAACTCTTTGGTCCCCGCCGGAGAAACCAAAGAGTTGATCGTGGAGAGTCGAGCACAGCGAGTGCTTATTTCTAGTTTGACGACCCTAGTACGAAAGGCTTTCACAGAAGTCGAATTACACCTATTGATGCCCAATCACGAATTGGCGCATGAGATTGGCATTGTGCCAAGTCAGCACGTCCATTGATCTGGATCGTTGAAATTTGCTAAGATGTCATTTGAGCCCATTCCCAGACCAGACAATATCCTTTTACCAAAGATCAGAAATCCGAAACAAAAGCCCAACAAGAATCCCTGGCGATGTGAACAGTGAAGATTTTAGATAATCTGAATACTTCTCAATTTGAGTCTATGAATGCGAAGCTTGCATCAGCATGCTTCCAAACCATCTCATTTGGTTATTACATTACTACCCGTCATCGCCGTTCTCAAGTTCTTGATAACTGTCGACTGAGAGAATTTATTAATATCAGTGAACACAATTGTTTTCTGAATTTTGTGTTTATAAGTAGATTTTAAGTCCTATGTTGGGCTATAAGCCATAAATTAAACAAAAGGTAAAAATTGTATAAATTAAAACTGAGATTTGGAAATTGTTAAAATGGCTGCTATAAAATAAGCACGCACCGCAAACAGAAATTAAAAATAAAATAAAACATTAAAAATAAAAATAAAGAATAACATAATTAAATAAAACAAATAATTAATAAAATTCGCCACAATGCACATAGAAAAAATAAAGTAAAAATACAAAACCGCCTATAACCTTGCAAAATAAGGTTTAGAAAATACACAGGCGGAAGAGGCAACCAGAATAAAAACAAAATTAAAAAATGTAAATTTAAAGTAAATTAATATTAAAAAATTAAGAAAAATAAATAAAATAGAAAAATATTAAAATAAAAAAAGCCATTAAAAAAACCGAAAAAATTGCCAAAAAAGATTTAAAATTAGCTGATTGGTCGCACACAGGCACGAAAACAATATAAATATAACAGCCACTTTCATAACTTTAAACTTTTTATAACTTCAAAAAATCTCAAAATTTTATTTGGACTTTGAAATTTTCGTGAATTGTAAGCTTATTGATTGTATTTTTCAATATATGTTTTGGTTTTACTAATTTTTAAATTTTTCTTATCATGGATGGCCGCGATACTTTTTAGTATCTGCGACAGGTCCCCCTAATCTAATTTACTTATATATGCATTAATTTCGTGGAAGGTGGCTTGGCAGTATTCAATTTCCAGTTAATTTTGGGAATGTTGATGTGCTGCCTTGTCGCTAACCACCCTTTGGTGTCTGCCTAGTCTGGTCAGGTCTTGTTACACTGATCGCGGGGTAGGATTCCGTTGTAATTCACCGTGGCGGCCATTGCGATGTTAGTCGGAGAGGTAAGAAAATTAATTTATGGGAAGATCGCCTTAGTTAGGAGGGATGACATTGATTCAAATGTTTAAGTAAGAATGTTATATATTTTTATATCCTGTCGAAACTAATCACATTGAGGGGATCGACTAGAGTTAATTATAGAAATTCAACTTTTTAATTTTTTTTTGATAAATTATACTCCATAAGGAATTAAATAACAGTATAAGTTGAAAATCAATTGCAAGTCGAAAAATGACCGGAGCATCGGTGTTTTTCATTTTTGTCCATAAATTTTGACCATCGTTAGATTTGTTGTAAATCTCGGCATTTCATAAAATCTCGATAACAAAACACTAATTGAGAGAGTGATGGAAAATGAAATTATGTGAAAATTTTTACTAATTATTATTTTTATATTTATTTTTCTATGATTATATAAATGCATGATAAGAAATCTTTTTCTCCGTTTAGTTTTTCTTCTGAAACTTTGGAAATCTCTTCTTCACTCACTACTACGAAAATCTGCAAATGAACTCCAACTAAGGTATTCCAAAATTACCGCAATCCAAGATAGATGTAGCTACTCATCCTAACCCCCAGAACGATGATCACATCCTATGCAAACAAAAATATAACAAGCTGTTCGCGGAGCACGAAAGCACGCTCGCCACGTGGTTCGATCCCGAAGCGGTAAAGGTCCTACAAGATAAAATACATCGGCTGTCTAGATGCCGAGAAGATTTTATAGCAGAAAATCGGGCTCAACGGATCGTCATTAACGATTAGAGTGCCGTTCTCATAGCGTTGTTTACCGAAGCCGAACTGACTAAGCGGTTTGCTGGCCGTGACCTGGCGGTGAAATTAAATTTGATTCCCGCAAATCATCTCCCTGAGAAAAACCAAGTTGGCCCAGCTCAAACGCCCAGGACCAGTAAAAAGCATCACCCGAGCAAGAACCGGCGTCGCCGCGAACGTCGCCGAGCCGAGGGACTCGCGCTGATACATAACGCTCGCAGGTCCTCGAAGAAAGCGCCGCACTGGTCGCCGAGCAACATCCTGAGTTCGTAAAACGGGACGAAGATCTACAGAAATCAGCGAAATCGGAAACATCCATCCCCCAAATCCGTGCTGACGACTCGAACGATATGCAAATATGCATGGACATCTCACCCGTCATAAATCCCATATCTATAACCTCTGAAGGATCACCGACTCTCAAAAGTTAATGGATGGACGATTTTGGAGATGAATTGTGTCATTCCGTCACCCAGGTCGGAACTACACCATTCAAATCCCTCAGGAACAAACGAAAAATTCCCGTCGATATCGACGCATAAAATTGGAAGACAATATAAACTGGATTATTAATATATATGTTAATTATACTCTATTTTATTTTCCTTTTTGTAAATTTTCGTACATTGAAACAAAAATAGAATTTTTGTAATTATTTCTGAATTTTGTGTTCTTTGAACTTTCTACCTAAATAACTCACGATTGAATGGTTGAAGGTTTGTATGAGTAAAGTGTGACATTAATAAAGCCTTATGCAGGTATGAAGTATGCTTAGGAAGTTTTATTTAGACTAGAAAGCCAGAATAGAATAATTATAATTGTTGTAAAAATCGATTTTAACCTATTATAATGAATATTGTTGATAATAAAAGGATAATAGTAAATAGAAGATGTAATATGGATCTTATTTTTCCTTAAATTATAAAAAAAAGTTGATTAAACTTAAAAACAGCTGATTTAACAGCGTATTGAATAATTTAAATGGAATTTCAAATTACCACATTTTACTTAAGGCAAAATTGTACAAATTTAAAACAAAAACTCTAGGTCGATATTATTTTACGGTATTGTAACCTATTCGGGGAATTTAATCAGTTAATTTTGATAATTAAAGGAAATTAGATTTTAAAGCTCATTAACAAAAGTTTTTCTTGTGGAAAATCTCTAAATTATAATTATTTAACTTTTATTGATTAAATACGAAAATTAATGTCTAAATTAAATTTATGAAGGGTAAATAGATAGCTAAGTTATAATTAATCATGTTTCGAACTCCAATTTGCATTAATATTTAGCGATGACCTAAATAGATCATGGAAAACTTTTATCCGGACGTACATACAAGATCGAGATTAAAGAATGGGTAATGTGAGTGTGAATGACGAAAGAGTCAGATGAGTTAAGCAGACGTAAGTCCTTCTATCGGCAGTCAGGAACCCGAAAGCGAGATTATCAAAAGGAGTAGTTTTAGAAATGAGGCTCACCTGCTTGTGGACTCTCGGCTGCTGTATACAGTACCAACATGAGCTTGCTCATGGGTATACAGTGATAAGGTCAAAATTGTGGGGCGTCTGGGTGAGATAGAAGTTACCCTAGAAAAGTCAAGAGTTAGTAGAGTAATTGAATTAAAATAAAGGAGTGCAGATTTAAACAAAATTAATTCTACCCAGTACGCCAACAAGTATTTAGATTTTATTCGGATCTTGGTTTAAAATATATATATATATATATATGTGTGTTGGGTGCAATGCCACATACAATGGAACAAATGTCCATCATTTCCACTCTCAAGTTCTTGTTCACAATCGACTTTTGGGATTGATTGATATTAATAAACGCAATTTTGTGCTGCAAGATGAAAATAAATGTAAAATAGTTGTTTGGAAATTTAGAAATATTCTATTAAGAATTTATTAAAATTTTGTTAAAATATAAAAGAATAAATTTATTTAAATACAAGTAATTTATTCTATATACTTTAAAGTTCATATCTACCTTACGATGAGAATGAGTCTGTCGAAATATATTATAGTATAATATACACGTTGGATTGGCGCTTCATTTTATTTATTAATTCAATGCCATTCTTTTGTGATTTTATTAATAATAAAATTTGGGAGAAAAAATAAAATAATATTATTAAATAAACTTTTTCTAGTTTTCACATCTTATATTTCTCAGAATTAACATTAAAGATTTTATACTAATGACTTAATGAACTTAAGAGATTATTAACTTCATTCTTTCAGTCAAAAAGGTCAATGTGTTTAACGGCCTTGACCTGAAAGAATAAAGTTAAAAGAAATCGTAAATAACAAATCAAAAATGAAAAAATTTTGATATTATTTTTGAATTGTTTTATATTTTTATTGCACGTTTATGTTATCGTGCTTTAGTTAGACAGCCCTTTATATATTATATTGCTAAAAATGTAAAATTAATTATCATTATCCTCTAAAATCAAAACTTTAAATTTACTTTAAAGATTTGAAATACATCCAGTACTTAAAGATGTAGCTACGATTTTATGTTTTTAATATATATTACTTTATTTTAACCATTAGACAGCAGCAAAGATAAAACTAAGATAAATCAAAACTGGCATAAATTTTTTTAATAGGTATATTATTCATTACTGGTTTGGTAATTAAGCTTTCTTTCAGCGGTTATTCAAAAATTCATAATGAACTTGATTTCAGTTACTCATATAATGTCAACAAAATTTATTGATAATCAAAAATATTTCAGTTCAAAATAAATATTTATTTATGAAATTAATTATTAGCATTACTTTAATGACGTAAAATATTTAAAGGTATTTTTGGATTCTTGTAAAAAGTAAGTTTTTAAATTTACCTGATTTTCAATAATAATCTTGAATAACATTTTACCTAATTACATGAAATTGGTCCCGAAATTCTTTCTGATTCTTAGAGAAGTTGACTAATTTTTCTAATATTTTTATGGCATTTCTTAACAAATTAAAATCTTTCGTAGAAATCTTTATAAAATTTTCTCTTAAAAAGTTTGTTCAAATTTTGGAGGGTCATTTTAATTATCAAACAAAGCTTTTTATTCAAACAATCTACTATTTACCGTAAAATTTAAATATTTTCAATTTCCTTTGATATTATGTCAGATTTTCATAGAAATCACTTTTCACTACTATGTTAAAAATATTGGTATTTCATTTATGTATTATTTTATAAGTTTAAATAATGTATTCAATATTAAATTAGACAATTTAACTAAATTAATTAACTCATTTTAAATTTTTTTAATTAATTTAGCATTAGATAAATATTATATGTAAGTAATATATAAACAATTTTTATGTAAATAAATTTAATTGAAATTTAGTTAAAAACCTCACCTGGAAGTATAGCGCCAATTACAAATAATAGTGAGCTGTTTAAGTAACCATTCCGGAATGTATTGTATTACACAAACCAAGCATCACTGCCAGAATACTGACCAATTGGAAATTATTGATTAAATAATGTTAAAATAAATTAAGAATTAATTAATTGTAATCTTATAATTAAAATTCACTAAAATTAAATGATGACAATAATTTGGCCCCGGTTTCTCATAATTGATTACACCAGTTTCTCACTTGTTGAAATTGGAGGGTTAGAGATTTATGACTTTGTAACCCAAAAATACAAAGATCATTCCCTTCACTGGTTAATTGTTGAAACGCAACGTTGGTAATGTCACCAATTACTATGAGACCGCCAAAGGTGAGCTTTTCTTCAAAGACTGTTAAGGCCCGACCTCATAATAAGTCTAGCGAGCTGCCTATAGTAGGCTTATGCTCATCTTCCTTATACTGTCTAACTTTACTCATTTATGCATATTTGTTCTCTTTCTGCACTCCTCTTGACTATCATTAGATTTTCTAATAATTTGAATAGAATAATTCAAAAAATTTATTGAACATGAAACACAAAGCTATTCATGGCTAACATCTAATGTTTCGTTATATTTCGATATATTTCGATAGCACAGCTATCATCTTCAGGTACTCAAAACCAACTAAAAATATGATGAATTAACATTTAATTTAAACAAATTATTTTTTATTAATTTAATTTTTTAATAAATAAATATTTTTAAAAATATATTTTAAATTAATTTTAAATTTTAAATTTTTTACTTATATTCTAATTTTTAAAATTAATGCAATTTAAAATTTTCAATTATTTTAATAATATTAAAAAAACAAACATGATTTAACATACGTAAACTATTTAAAAACATTCAAAACATTCGTAGTCACAGCACTCTGCACATTAATCTTTGGATCCAATGACCTTATCAGCAATGCTTCACATATCACTCGTTCCCAATAACTATTAAAACTTCTCAACAAAATTCTAAAATCAGACATTCCGATATCACTTTTACAGCCTCTATTGTGTTCACTAATATTGGTCAAACCCTTCAATCGACAATGCTCTAGAACTCGAGTACAGAGATGACGGGAAGTCTCTCCAATGTATGTGGCATTACACCCATTACATGTAAATTGATAAACGAGATCAGAACACAATCCAACCGGAGTTTTTGATTTATTAATAAACATATTGCGTACCTTACACGAATTAGAGACGATCTTATACTCTAAATTTCCTATCAGTTTACCCAACTTCCTCTTATAATTTGTAAAGCCTTCAGAGTACGGCAATACTAACACATATTTAGGCTCAATTTTTTTATATCCATTTTTACCATCACCCAGATCAACACTCAATTCACACCCATCCGACAAATTACATTCAGACTTTCCACAACATGGATCCTTAGGATTTTTAATCAATTTATCAACAGTTTCTTTTATCATCAACAATAAAAATGATTTAGAATATCCATTCTTTATCAACAACTCAACCAATTTATCAACACTTTTTACCGAATTAGCAAAAGTAGAAGATAAAGCCCATGAACGATAAATCAATCCTTTCACCATATTTCTCTTATACTTAAATTCACAAAAGCTTTCTGGAGAAGTATAAAGACCAGTATCAGTTGGTTTTCTATAAATCTCTGTCTCATACTATTTATCTTTGCGTTGAATTAACAAATCCAAAAACGCAATTGATGACTTTCTCTCCGTTTCACATGTGAATACAATGTTTTTATGTAAACTGTTCATAAACTGCAAAAACGGTTCTACATGTTTCTGGTTTTCAAATATAAGAAAAATATCATCCACATACCTTTTATAAACAAAAGGTTTTTCAAATTGGAAAGAAGCAATTTTCTTTTCCAAACTAGCCAAAAATATTGATGCCATCGTTGGTGCTAAAGGGGAACCCATAGCGACTCTATCTATTTGTTGATACCATTCATCATTGAAAAGAAAATTGATATTTGAAGTAGCAAATTCAAGAAGTTTTCGAAATGCCCTTCTATCCAAAATGTGATGTTCCGAATCATTTTCATTCCACAACACACAGCATAAGTCAATTGTCTCAACCAGTGGCACATTCGTAAACAAACTACAAACATCAAACGAAACCATAACATCGTTCATACTTCGTTTTTGTAGCTTTGCAATACAAGAAACAAACTCAAAGCTATCCTTACATTCAAACTCTGATCGCATTAATGGTTTTAATAATCCATCTAAAAACTTTGCTATTTTATACTGGGCAGTACCAACCATCGACAAAACTGGTCTCATAGGTACACCATCTTTATGGATTTTTGGCAGCCCATATAGTTTAGCTGGCTGCGATCCTATTGGACGAATAGACTTACCTACCTCTTCATCAATAAGCTTCTTCTCAATAAAACCATTTAACATTTTTTGCACAAACTCTTCATCCTTAAGAGGAGGTAATTTTCCATTCTTCCGACCCTTTGGCAATTTCACAAACTGAGGAGAATTTAACAAATCATTCAACTTATTTACATACACATCATGGTCAAGAATGACTATCCCATTTCCTTTGTCAAACTTACAGATATTTATATTTTTTTTAGCTAAGTTTTTTAAAGTCATAAAATCCCTAATATTTTACTTTTTGTTTTTATCGATATACTCCATCGTACTTGCACTTAACGAGCTCTTCACATAATTACCATTAATGCCTTTCATCGATCGGGCTATATGAAAATATAAACTTTCAATTTTTGCACACAATTTTGTTTCATCCAAGCGATTCTTAATACAGTGATTTGGACCAAATTTTAAAACACGCTCTTCATCATCATTCAACACTATTTTACTCAAATTTATCACAGTATTCTCCACACTAAATTTAGAAATCCCAAATATTTTTCTCAAATTAATAGTTTGGAAAAGAAAATTGCTTCTTTCCAATTTGAAAAACCTTTTGTTTATAAAAGGTATGTGGATGATATTTTTCTTATATTTGAAAACCAGAAACATGTAGAACCGTTTTTGCAGTTTATGAACAGTTTACATAAAAACATTGTATTCACATGTGAAACGGAGAGAAAGTCATCAATTGCGTTTTTGGATTTGTTAATTCAACGCAAAGATAAACAGTATGAGACAGAGATTTATAGAAAACCAACTGATACTGGTCTTTATACTTCTCCAGAAAGCTTTTGTGAATTTAAGTATAAGAGAAATATGGTGAAAGGATTGATTTATCGTTCATGGGCTTTATCTTCTACTTTTGCTAATTCGGTAAAAAGTGTTGATAAATTGGTTGAGTTGTTGATAAAGAATGGATATTCTTAATCATTTTTATTGTTGATGATAAAAGAAACTGTTGATAAATTGATTAAAAATCCTAAGGATCCATGTTGTGGAAAGTCTGAATGTAATTTGTCGGATGGGTGTGAATTGAGTGTTGATCTGGGTGATTGTAAAAATGGATATAAAAAAATTGAGCCTAAATATGTGTTAGTATTGCCGTACTCTGAAGGCTTTACAAATTATAAGAGGAAGTTGGGTAAACTGATAGGAAATTTAGAGTATAAGATCGTCTCTAATTCGTGTAAGGTACGCAATATGTTTATTAATAAAGCAAAAACTCCGGTTGGATTGTGTTCTGATCTCGTTTATCAATTTACATGTAATGGGTGTAATGCCACATACATTGGAGAGACTTCCCGTCATCTCTGTACTCGAGTTCTAGAGCATTGTCGATTGAAGGGTTTGACCAATATTAGTGAACACAATAGAGGCTGTAAAAGTGATATCGGAATGTCTGATTTTAGAATTTTGTTGAGAAGTTTTAATAGTTATTGGGAACGAGTGATATGTGAAGCATTGCTGATAAGGTCATTGGATCCAAAGATTAATGTGCAGAGTGCTGTGACTACGAATGTTTTGAATGTTTTTAAATAGTTTACGTATGTTAAATCATGTTTGTTTTTTTAATATTATTAAAATAATTGAAAATTTTAAATTGCATTAATTTTTAAAAAATTAGAATATAAGTAAAAAATTTAAAATTTAAAATTAATTTAAAATATATTTTTAAAAATATTTATTTATTAAAAAATTAAATTAATAAAAAATAATTTGTTTAAATTAAATGTTAATTCATCATATTTTTAGTTGGTTTTGAGTACCTGAAGATGATAGCTGTGCTATCTAAATATATCGTAAGAAAGGTTTTTTATTGGCGTTATCGTTTAATTAAATCGTTGCCAAATTTATTTAATTATTTATTTATATTTTAAATTCATTTTAAATTTTAAATTTTTTTATACTTATATTCTAATTTTTAAACATTAATGTTATTTAAAATTTTCAATTATTTTAATAATATTAAAAAAACAAACATGATTTAACATACGTAAACTATTTAAAAACATTCAAAACATTCGTAGTCACTGCACTCTGCACATTAATCTTTGGATCCAATGACCTTATCAACAATGCTTCACATATCACTCGTTCCCAATAACTATTAAAACTTCTCAACAAAATTCTAAAATCAGACATTCCGATATCACTTTTACAGCCTCTATTGTGTTCAATAATATTGGTCAAACCCTTCAATCGACAATACTTTAGAACTCGAGTACAGAGATGACGGGAAGTCTCTCCAATGTATGTGGCATTACACCCATTACATGTAAATTGATAAACGAGATCAGAACACAATCCAACCGGAGTTTTTGATTTATTAATAAACATATTGCGTACCTTACACGAATTAGAGACGATCTTATACTCTAAATTTCCTATCAGTTTACCCAACTTCCTCTTATAATTTGTAAAGCCTTCAGAGTACGGCAATACTAACACATATTTAGGCTCAATTTTTTTATATCCATTTTTACCATCACCCAGATCAACATTCAATTCACACCCATCCGACAAATTACATTCAGACTTTCCACAACATGGATCCTTAGGATTTTTAATCAATTTATCAACAGTTTCTTTTATCATCAACAATAAAAATGATTAAGAATATCCATTCTTTATCAACAACTCAACTAATTTATCAACACTTTTTACCGAATTAGCAAAAGTAGAAGATAAAGCCCATGAACGATAAATCAATCCTTTCACCATATTTCTCTTATACTTAAATTCACAAAAACTTTCTGGAGAAGTAGAAAGACCAGTATCAGTTGGTTTTCTATAAATCTCTGTCTCATACTGTTTATCTTTGCGTTGAATTAACATATCCAAAAACGCAATTGATGACTTTCTCTCCGTTTCACATGTGAATACAATTTTTTTATGTAAACTGTTCATAAAATGCAAAAACAGTTCTACATGTTTCTGGTTTTCAAATATAAGAAAAATATCATCCACATACCTTTTATAAACAAAAGGTTTTTCAAATTGGAAAGATGGTAAAAAAATAATTGTATCGAAACGAGCATTAGACAAATTATCAATTACTGTAGAATTAATAAACAAGAAAAAAAACAATTTATTCCAATTCACCAAGATAAAGCTAAAGAATGAATCGACTACAAAAAACAAGTCAATTTAATACTTTATTAGTAAATCTACGTTACTTTACTTATGAAATATATCCAACTAAAGCATCATATAAATTTGAAAATTAAACAAATAGTAATGAGAAAATTATTTATCAAAAAAATTAAATACCATATTAAAGTAATTATTATTAATTCTTAAATTTAAACTCATAAATAATCAAGTAAAATACTTAAATCGAAAAATATGAAAATAATAAGCATATTTATTAAACATCAAAATAACACATAAAACTAACAAGCATATTTATTAAGCAGCAAAAACTTATTTCTAATTTTATTTTAGAGATCTTTCAATGTCTTGGTACAATTGTTGTCAAAAGCTGAATTTGTCTTAGTTCCCAATTTCTTTTTCGCATATCAATAATATCTTTCAAATCAAATTTCGTTTTCATATCGAATCCTTTAGAACAAATTAACTCATTTATTTTCACAAAGATTCCGTCAACTTCTTTTCGACAATGAGAATCTATTGACTTTCCTACAACTGCCATTATTTTACTGGCTATTCTAATTCGATCGATATTTATCGGCTCATTCAACAGACTTTTAATAATATGCAACATAATACTTTCCGGTAATACATTTGCAAGATATAATTCTGAGATGAATCTTGCATTTCCAAAATATCTATCCTTAGCTTTTTTGATTTGCTCTTCTACACTATCGGCATACATAATTTTCATTCTTTCATTTGTTTCATTGTGTATTTTCTCTTTCCACATTTCGCTTACTTCTTCCATTAATTTTTCAATTCCTTTTTTAAACATGATTTGGCATTTATTTAACACTGCTGTTCGAAGTGTAATACCACCTACGCAAAGTTCTTTGAATTTAGAAAGAAGCTGTGAATAGATTTTGCTATACGTTTCTTCTAAAATTGCCGTAGAAAAAACCAGTTCTGCAAAACAATTCAGTTTTTCAATACTTTCAACTCTGATCTTCTTCTAAAATTAAATTTTGATCTTTTACGAGTTTATTTTGTGTGTTTATTGTTTTTTATAAAGATTTTAATTGGTTGAATTAATATTAATATTATTATTATTATTATTATTTTTATTATTATTATTATTATTATTTTGATAACGCTAAATTTCTTTGATCGTAATCAAAATGTATAAAACTCTCATTGTAAAAATTATCCTAAAAATTTTATCTTAAAAATTCGTCCATAAAATTATACTGAAAACAAACCTTGTATAAAAAAATTTCAATATTTAATGATGTTAAAAATTTATTACTTTGAAAAATTATATTTTAAATTAAAATTTATTATAAAAAATTTTATCTTAAAAATGATTTTTAAAAAATTCATCGATAAAATTCTACTGAAAATTCTACTTAAAATCATATATAATTTATATATAAAAATCATTTTTTTAAAATCTTATATAAAAAATACATTGATTTAACATAAAAAATTTTAATTAGAAATACTTAAAAAATTTAATTAGAAATACTTAAAAAATTTTATTTTAAAAATTGAAAATAAATTCGAAAATAAATTTCAAATTTTACTAAAAAATTTAATTAAAAAAAAAATTAATACACACAAAATTATTTAAGTTGATTACATCATTACTTAATCAAGATAATATGAAATTTAATCTGTAAACCCCCCCCCCTCCTCCCTTAATTTTTTTATGTTTCAGATAGCCACTAACTACCTAAAAACTACCTACGCCCATAAGTGTCCATCAAAAAATATATATCTCTATTTAAATATAATTGACCGATGAAATCAACTCAATTGTTAATAATTTTTAATTTAATTTTTAATTTATCCACTCTTATAGTACAAATTATTTTCAGTGAATATTTTCATCTTTTAAGTATATTTGTTGAACAGTGAATAATACAGACTCCATTTAAACTATTTCCCAATATTTTTTACAATATAATTTATTATAAGCAATTTTCGATTCACTGAATATTTTTTAGCTTCAATTCATATTTTCTCACTTTAATGATTGCTTTCCTCTTTAATGAATATTTTCTCTCTTCAATTAATGCTTTCCTTATTCAATGAATGTTTTTTTTCTTCAACGAATATTTTTCTCTTCAATGAATATTTTCCTCTTCGATGTATATTTTCTCCATTCAAAGTATATTATCCTTGTAAGTTTTTAATATATCAATTGATATTTCATCTATTTAGTAGATATCTTTAACTATCCCACTTTTTTCCCCAGTAATTTCAATCAGTTTAGACACTTAATGTACTCTTTCACCAACATTGCTTCTTCACTGAAAAATTTCTTTATAGAATATAATCTCTAATTAAAATTCTATTTGTTGACTTGTTATTTTTAATGAAAATTTAATTAAATAAATTACATCTTTTAATAGATTAGGTTGTACTCGACAAAAATAAAATAATTTTAGGCTATGTAAATCAATTAGAGCTTTTAGGGAAATTTTATGATAATTTAAGTGATATCTAGTTTTACGAGTTATTTACTTTAGTAAATTTTAATCATCTTTGTAAATTTTATGGTTTTCTTCTGAATTTTAATAGATTTAGGGTTTGATTATGTTTTTGTATAAATTATTGAAGAAATTAGGTTAAATCTATAATTTAGAAACACTTAATTTCTTGATAATTTATTAGATTTGACTTGATTTTAGGATTATTTTAAATAAAAGTTAAATTTATGATCAAAATGTTTATGAAACATCTATTTAAGATAATTATTTAAGAATTAGAATCAAATTGACTGATAGATTTTGAATAGTAAATGATATTTTAATTTTATGTTATATTTAAATAGTTGATTAAATCAGTTAATTTTTAAAAATATTTTAGTGAAACCTAAGATTTTAATTGATTTTACAGTGTAAAAAAGGAGATCAATAATTATTATCATTTTCCATTTATTGATTTCGTGGATATCAATCACAAAAGTAGTATATTGTAGAGATTTTTAAGAGGATGCTCAGTGTGGTTAACAATATACATATGAAAATCGTTGAATTATATCTATTGGTTGACTGGTAATTTTTATTGAATTTATACTTGATTTACTGATTAATTTTAATTATTTGAGCAACATGATATATATTTTATGATTTTACATTAATTTAGTGAAATTAAATTTATGTGGGAAACATAGACTTTATTCGATTTTAGTCATTTTTGATGAATTTTTTATTTGATTGAATTTGTTGCCAGAATCAAATTGTGGTGATTTTAGACGGAAAATGTTGGGTATCGATAACAATTTTGTAATACTTTAAAGAAAATTTATTTTTATTGGTAAAATTAAGATTTTTATTTTAAGGGAATTTGATTGGTTGAATACATATAGTAAATATGATCCAAATGATGAATTTTTAAAGATCTTATTCGGTTAAATATAGATTTCTAAAGAAATTTTACCTTGTAGGTTATTACCAAAAATATGTGTATTGTTGGTGCAGTGGGGGAAAATTTGATTTCAAGGGAAACGATTGGTTAAGAGGAAATTTTGTGATATTTTAAGGGGAAATAATCTATTAAGAACAAGTTTGTTGTCATTTTTAAGGGAGTTGAGTTGGTTGAATATCTGTGTTCAAAGAATAAATATTTTATAAATGGAGAATATAGAGGAAGAATTTATAATATTTTTAAGGGGCTTTGTTCAGATAGATATCAATATGTGTGTAAATCTTTTAAGAGATTGGAAATATTGTCATTTAAAGAGAAATGATTGGTTAAGAAGAGAATTTATGATCTTTTAAGGGGAAATAATTGGTCACGAGATGGATTTCAAGAAATTTATCCTTTTGAATATCGATATGTTGGTGATTTTTATGAAAATAATGAATATAGCGGGGATTATTGTAATTTTAAGAGAAATGATTGGTTGAGAGGCGGATTTATAATAATTTTAAGGGGATTTGATTGGTCAAGAGAGGAATTTTATTTTAAGGTGATTTCAAGAGATTTATTCGGTTGAATATCGATATGTCGGTGATTTTTTATGAAAATAATGAATATAACTGGGATTAATGTCATTTAAAGAGAAATGATTGGTTAAGAGTACATTTTATTTTAGGGGAAAACAATTGGCTAGGAAGAGAATTTATGATCTTTGAAAGGGAAATAATCGATTAACAGCAGATTTGTTGATATTTTTAAGGTGTTGAGTCGGTTAAGTATCGTTATTTAATAGGTGATTTTTATAAAAATAATGAATATAGTTGGTAGAGTAGGGGAAATTGTTATTTGATGGGAAAAGATTGGTCAAGCGTGGAATTTATTTAGTGAAAAATAGTCGATTAAGAACAAGTTTGTTGTCATTTTTAAGGGTCTTGAGTTAGTTAAATATTACTATTTAAAGAGTAAATATTATAGAAATGGGTATTTTTATGATTTTTATGAAAAATATTGAATATGGCTTGAAATATTGTTATTCGTTGGAAAATGATTGGTCAAGAGATGAATTTATAATATTTTTAAAGGAATTTACTGGAATGAATATTAGTGTTCAAAGGGTAAATATTATCTACTTGATAGGTTTTTATGAAAAGTATGAATATAGTTGATATAATGGAGTGAAAATGATATTTGAAGAGAAATGATTGGTTGAGAGGGGAATTTATAGTATTTTTAAGGGGATTGAGTTGGTTGAATTTATAACATACTTAGGAAAATTGTTACTTTTTTCATTGATTTAAGGTTAGTCAGGATATATCGATAATATTTCAGTTCTATGAAATTGTATGATTCATGTAACTATTTATTTGATTTTATTAAAATATTTGTAATTCAATTAAATTAAAAACTAAAATTGACTAGTATTTAAAACTTTTTTGTTACCCCATTATTTAGGTTTTTTTTGACAATTTTCTGAATAATTTAAATATTTACGATTATTTCCAGGAATCAAGAATTTAATAATTATTTATCCGGAAATTGTAGAATTAAATACTATGAGCAGTCGATAACATACACTAATTTTCATTCAACAAGTACCTAGAATAATTACCTAACAACCTTATAAAATTTTAAAAAATGATCTAATAAATTTTTCAATTATCTTACAACTCAGTTAATTTAATTTAATTTTTAATAGATAAGTACTATTCTCTTTAAAATTTGCTACTATGTTGAAGCTTTCTTTAACAAATTTTATTTAAAAAATTAACAAATTTAATCAAATTTATTTAAAATTTACATCTTTCCCACTACTTTAATCAAATTCTATTCACCAGCTAACCACAATTTAATAAAAATAATTTCTACAAAGACTAATAGACAATCACATACATTTTTCCTATAAGTTTGGGTTTTCAGTAAGTGATATCAGTACACAAGAACCTATGTATGTATTGAAGCATGGTATCAGAAATTATAGTTATTTGATTTTAGTAATGCGGTAGATATTAATTTTTTTTCTATAAGTTTTATTCAAACCTTTAGCATCTTTGAGTTAATAATTTAAAGAGTCGAATCATTTTCAATAAATATATGAAAATTTATTCCAAGTACAATGAAAGTAATATATGTTTCGAGAAATTAATTTAAGTATCTTTTTCAAATCAAGTTTCTTTTCACTAGCAATTAGATTAACCACTACTTGTTTTTACTAATTAATTTATCATTCAGTAAACAATAAGAGTTGGGGGTGAATAGAAAATCTATAAAAATAAATTTAAGTAATTATTTGATGAGTTAGCAATTAATTTATTTAGGGCATGTGAAAAATAAATGAAAAGGTTGGCATTCATCTTTGAAAATAACGTTTAGTAATTGTTCATTGTTGGACGCAATTAAAAATATTACAAAAATAGTAGAAAAATTTTAAAGTTTTTTAACTAAGTTTTACAAAATAATTTCAATAAATCACATACAAGACTGTAAGGAAATGAATTTTTATTCAGAGAAAATACAACAATTGATTGAGCTTCAATGATTAATAGTTTCTTTATAGCAATCAGGTAACTAAACAACCAAACAATTTGGAGACATAAATTATCGAAAAGAGTCGAGAAGTTAATAAAATTTGTAATTAAAATTGTATTTCTTTGGATTGTTCAAATTTGGATTCAAGCCAATTTATTTTAGTCTTTTTCAAAAATACCCCTTGACTATAGTGTGATTAAAAAAAATTTTGTGAATGAAAATACCCACTCTGACCATCTTAGGCGATTTGAGCCATTTTTATTTTATGCCTATATTTACCTATATAAAGTATTGAGACCAAATAATGCATTGTTTTTTTTGCTGCTTAATAAATATGCTTGTTAGTTTTATGTGTTATTTTGATGTTTAATAAATATGCTTATTATTTTCATATTTTTCGATTTAAGTATTTTACTTGATTATTTATGAGTTTAAATTAAGGAATTAATAATAATTACTTTAATATGGATTTAATTTTTTTGATAAATAATTTTCTCATTACTATTTGTTTAATTTTCAAATTTATATGATGCTTTAGTTGGATATATTTCATAAGTAAAGTAACGTAGATTTACTAATAAAGTATTAAATTGACTTTTTTTTTCAATTCAAATTTATCGATTTTATTTCATGATAATTATTAAAAATTTAAAGTGTTTATAAAATTTTTATTTTTATTAATAAAAACTATTTCATATTTATTCTTTAATTATTTAGTTTGAGAATAAAATCATTTGTTTAAACTTAGCATCATTAAAATGAATAAATACATTTAAAATTATTAATTTTAAATATAAATTTAGTATTAATCTTGAATAAAATGAAATGTTCATTCTAAATTGCCATTATCTGTACAACCTTTAAATGCTTTCTTAATGTAGCAACAGTAGTTATGTTTTCAAATTACCAATCAAATCAATGCAAAAGCCATATAATAAGTAACATACCTCAATTTAAATAAATATATTAAAGTTATTTGCCTTTAAAAAATTAAAAAATAAATATGAGCAACTTTAATAATCGATCAAATTTTAGATATCATAATAATTATCGAAGTAACACTAAAAGTCAACCGAAAGTAAATTATGAAATCGTGAAGAATGTTAGTAATCCAGTGGTGAAGCCACGTGAAATAGTAAATAAATCGGCAAAAGTCATTTACAATAGAAATGAATTATTGAAATCAATCGGACATGCGGCAGAAATCCCAATGAAAGATTTGATAGAATTATCAAAATTAGGAGATTGCATTGAAATAAAATCAATTGATTTGAACTGTTTGATAAATAAAGATAGTCGGGAGCCTAAAATCAAAAATGACCTAAATTGGGAACTTGGAAGAAAAATTGTTAAATTACCTCATTTTGAAAATGGATATATAGCACCAAATCTGAGATCAAAATCCGAAACAAATGATAAGACTGGAGGATTAATAACTTTTGAGAAAAGTTTGAAAATGATTTTAAATAAAATGACACCTGAAAATTTTGAGACTTGCATTTTTGAAATTAAGAAGATCAGAGTTGAAAGTATTGAAAAACTGAATTGTTTTGCAGAACTGGTTTTTTCTACGGCAATTTTAGAAGAAACGTATAGCAAAATCTATTCACAGCTTCTTTCTAAATTCAAAGAACTTTGCGTAGGTGGTATTACACTTCGAACAGCAGTGTTAAATAAATGCCAAATCATGTTTAAAAAAGGAATTGAAAAATTAATGGAAGAAGTAAGCGAAATGTGGAAAGAGAAAATACACAATGAAACAAATGAAAGAATGAAAATTATGTATGCCGATAGTGTAGAAGAGCAAATCAAAAAAGCTAAGGATAGATATTTTGGAAATGCAAGATTCATCTCAGAATTATATCTTGCAAATGTATTACCGGAAAGTATTATGTTGCATATTATTAAAAGTCTGTTGAATGAGCCGATAAATATCGATCGAATTAGAATAGCCAGTAAAATAATGGCAGTTGTAGGAAAGTCAATAGATTCTCATTGTCGAAAAGAAGTTGACGGAATCATTGTGAAAATAAATGAGTTAATTTGTTCTAAAGGATTCGATATGAAAACGAAATTTGATTTGAAAGATATTATTGATATGCGAAAAAGAAATTGGGAACTAAGACAAATTCAGCTTTTGACAACAATTGTACCCAAGACATTGAAAGATCTCTAAAATAAAATTAGAAATAAGTTTTTGCTGCTTAATAAATATGCTTGTTAGTTTTATGTGTTATTTTGATGTTTAATAAATATGCTTATTATTTTCATATTTTTCGATTTAAGTATTTTACTTGATTATTTATGAGTTTAAATTTAAGAATTAATAATAATTACTTTAATATGGTATTTAATTTTTTTGATAAATAATTTTCTCATTACTATTTGTTTAATTTTCAAATTTATATGATGCTTTAGTTGGACATATTTCATAAGCAAAGTAACGTAGATTTACTAATAAAGTATTAAATTGACTTTTTTTTTCAATTCAAATTTATCGATTTTATTTCATGATAATTATTAAAAATTTAAAGTGTTTATAAAATTTTTTATTTTTATTAATAAAAACTATTTCATATTTATTCTTTAATTATTTAGTTTGAGAATAAAATCATTTGTTTAAACTTAGCATCATTAAAATGAATAAATACATTTAAAATTATTAATTTTAAATATAAATTTAGTATTAATCTTGAATAAAATGAAATGTTCATTCTAAATTGCCATTATCTGTACAACCTTTAAATGCTTCTTAATGTAGCAACAGTAGTTATGTTTTCAAATTACCAATCAAATCAATGCAAAAGCCATATAATAAGTAACATACCTCAATTTAAATAAATATATTAAAGTTATTTGCCTTTAAAAAATTAAAAAATAAATATGAGCAACTTTAATAATCGATCAAATTTTAGATATCATAATAATTATCGAAGTAACACTAAAAGTCAACCGAAAGTAAATTATGAAATCGTGAAGAATGTTAGTAATCCAGTGGTGAAGCCACGTGAAATAGTAAATAAATCGGCAAAAGTCATTTACAATAGAAATGAATTATTGAAATCAATCGGACATGCGGCAGAAATCCAATGAAAGATTTGATAGAATTATCAAAATTAGGAGATTGCATTGAAATAAAATCAATTGATTTGAACTGTTTGATAAATAAAGATAGTCGGGAGCCTAAAATCAAAAATGACCTAAATTGGAACTTGGAAGAAAAATTGTTAAATTACCTCATTTTGAAAATGGATATATAGCACCAAATCTGAGATCAAAATCCGAAACAAATGATAAGACTGGAGGATTAATAACTTTTGAGAAAAGTTTGAAAATGATTTTAAATAAAATGACACCTGAAAATTTTGAGACTTGCATTTTTGAAATTAAGAAGATCAGAGTTGAAAGTATTGAAAAACTGAATTGTTTTGCAGAACTGGTTTTTTCTACGGCAATTTTAGAAGAAACGTATAGCAAAATCTATTCACAGCTTCTTTCTAAATTCAAAGAACTTTGCGTAGGTGGTATTACACTTCGAACAGCAGTGTTAAATAAATGCCAAATCATGTTTAAAAAAGGAATTGAAAAATTAATGGAAGAAGTAAGCGAAATGTGGAAAGAGAAAATACACAATGAAACAAATGAAAGAATGAAAATTATGTATGCCGATAGTGTAGAAGAGCAAATCAAAAAAGCTAAGGATAGATATTTTGGAAATGCAAGATTCATCTCAGAATTATATCTTGCAAATGTATTACCGGAAAGTATTATGTTGCATATTATTAAAAGTCTGTTGAATGAGCCGATAAATATCGATCGAATTAGAATAGCCAGTAAAATAATGGCAGTTGTAGGAAAGTCAATAGATTCTCATTGTCGAAAAGAAGTTGACGGAATCTTTGTGAAAATAAATGAGTTAATTTGTTCTAAAGGATTCGATATGAAAACGAAATTTGATTTGAAAGATATTATTGATATGCGAAAAAGAAATTGGGAACTAAGACAAATTCAGCTTTTGACAACAATTGTACCCAAGACATTGAAAGATCTCTAAAATAAAATTAGAAATAAGTTTTTTGCTGCTTAATAAATATGCTTGTTAGTTTTATGTGTTATTTTGATGTTTAATAAATATGCTTATTATTTTCATATTTTTCGATTTAAGTATTTTACTTGATTATTTATGAGTTTAAATTTAAGAATTAATAATAATTACTTTAATATGGTATTTAATTTTTTTGATAAATAATTTTCTCATTACTATTTGTTTAATTTTCAAATTTATATGATGCTTTAGTTGGACATATTTCATAAGCAAAGTAACGTAGATTTACTAATAAAGTATTAAATTGACTTTTTTTTTCAATTCAAATTTATCGATTTTATTTCATGATAATTATTAAAAAATTTAAAGTGTTATAAAATTTTTATTTTTATTAATAAAAACTATTTCATATTTATTCTTTAATTATTTAGTTTGAGAATAAAATCATTTGTTTAAACTTAGCATCATTAAAATGAATAAATACATTTAAAATTATTAATTTTAAATATAAATTTAGTATTAATCTTGAATAAAATGAAATGTTCATTCTAAATTGCCATTATCTGTAACAACCTTTAAATGCTTTCTTAATGTAGCAACAGTAGTTATGTTTTCAAATTACCAATCAAATCAATGCAAAAGCCATATAATAAGTAACATACCTCAATTTAAATAAATATATTAAAGTTATTTGCCTTTAAAAAATTAAAAAATAAATATGAGCAACTTTAATAATCGATCAAATTTTAGATATCATAATAATTATCGAAGTAACACTAAAAGTCAACCGAAAGTAAATTATGAAATCGTGAAGAATGTTAGTAATCCAGTGGTGAAGCCACGTGAAATAGTAAATAAATTGGCAAAAGTCATTTACAATAGAAATGAATTATTGAAATCAATCGGACATGCGGCAGAAATCCCAATGAAAGATTGATAGAATTATCAAAATTAGGAGATTGCATTGAAATAAAATCAATTGATTTGAACTGTTTGATAAATAAAGATAGTCGGGAGCCTAAAATCAAAAATGACCTAAATTGGGAACTTGGAAGAAAAATTGTTAAATTACCTCATTTTGAAAATGGATATATAGCACCAAATCTGAGATCAAATCCGAAACAAATGATAAGACTGGAGGATTAATAACTTTTGAGAAAAAGTTTGAAAATGATTTTAAATAAAATGACACCTGAAAATTTTGAGACTTGCATTTTTTGAAATTACGAAGATCAGAGTTGAAAGTAATTGAAAAACTGAATTGTTTTGCAGAACTGGTTTTTTCTACGGCAATTTTAGAAGAAACGTATAGCAAAATCTATTCACAGCTTCTTTCTAAATTCAAAGAACTTTTGCGTAGGTGGTATTACACTTCGAACAGCAGTGTTAAATAAATGCCAATCATGTTAAAAAAAGGAATTGAAAAATTAATGGAAGAGTAAGCGAAATGTGAAAGATTAAAATACACAATGAAACAAATGAAAGAATGAAAATTATGTATGCCGATAGTGGTAGAAGAGCAAATCAAAAAAGCTAAGGAAGAATATTTTGGAAATGCAAGATTATCTCAGGAATATATCTATGCAAATGTAATTACGAAAGTATTATGTTGCATATTATTAAAAAAAGTCTTTGATATGAGACGATAAATATCGAGAATGTAGAATACCAGTAAATAAATGGCAGTTGTAGGGAAAGTCAATAGATTGCTCATTGTCGAAAAGAAGTTGACGGATCTTTGTGAAAAAAAATGAGTTTAATTTGTTCTAAAGGATTCGATTATGAAAACGAATTTTGATTTGAAAGATTCATTATTGATATTGCGAAAAAGAAATTGGAGAACTAATGACAAATTCAGCTTTGACAACAATGTACCCAAGACATTGAAAGATCTCTAAAATAAAAATTTAGAAATAGTTTTTGCTGCTTAATAAAATGCTTGTAGTTTTATGTGTTATTTTGATGTTAATAATATGGCTTATGTATTTTCAATATTTTTCATTTAAGTATTTACTGATGTATTTTGAGTTTAATTTAAGAATTAATAATAATTACTCTTAATATGGTATTTTAATTTTCTTGATAAAACTATTTTTCTTTCATTACTATTGTTTAATTTTCAAAATTTATATTGATGCTTTAGTGATAGTATTTCATAAGTAAAGTAACGGAGATTTAGGCTATAAAGTATTAAATGACTTTTTTTTTTCAATTCAAATTATCGATTTTATTTCATGATAATTATTAAAATTGAATAGTTGTTTATAAATTTTATTGTTATTAATAAAACTATTTCATATTTATTCTCTTAATATTTAGTTGAGAATACAAATCATTTGTTTAAACTTAGCATCATTAAAAATGAATAAATACATTTAAAATTATTATTTTAAATAAAAAGTTTAGTATTAATCTTGACATAAAATGAAAGGTTCATTCAAATTGCCATTATCTTGTACAAGCTTTAAATGCTTTCTAATGTAGCAACAGTAAGTTATGTTTCAAATTACCAATCCAAATCAATGCAAACAAGCCATATAATAAGTAACATACCTCAATTTAAAATATATTAAAGTTTATTTGGCCTTAAAAAATTAAAAAATAAATTATGAGCAACTTTAATAATCGATCAAATTTTAGATATCATAATAATTATCGAAGTAACACTAAAAGGGCAACCGAAAAGTTAAATTATGAAATCGTGAGAATGTTAGTTAATCCAGTGGTAAGCCACGTGAAATAGTAAATAAATCGGCAAAAGTCATTTTACAATAGGAAATGGAATATGAAATCAATCGGACATTGCGCAAGGAAATCCCAATGAAAAGATTTGAGTAGAATTATCAAAATTAGGAGATTGCATTGAAATAAAATCAATTGATTTGAACTGTTTGATAAATAAAGATATCGGAGCCTAAATCAAAAATGACCTAAAGATTGGAACTTGGAAGAAAATGTTAAATTACCTCATTTAAAATGGATATATAGCAACCAAATTGAGATCAAAATCCAAACAAATGATAAGACTGAGGATTAATAACTTTTGAGAAAAGTTTGAAAATGATTTAAATAAAATGACACCTGAACAAATTTCGAGACTGCATTTTGAAATTTACGAAGATCAGAGTTGAAGATGAAAAACTTGAATTGTTGCAGAACTGGTTTGTTCTACGGCAATTTAGAAGAAAACGTATAGCAAAAATCTATTCACAGTTCTTTCTAAATTCAAAGAACTTGCGAGTGATATACACTTCGAACAAGCAGTGTTAATAAATGCCCAGAAATCATGTTTAAAAAAGGAATTGAAAAATTAATGGATGAAGTAAGCGGAATGATGAAAGAAAAAATACACAATGAAACGAAATGAAGACATGAATGGAAAATTATGTATGCCGATAGGTGTGAAAGAAGGCAAATCAAAAAAAAAGCTGAAGGATAGATATTTGGAAATGGCGCAGATTCAGTCTCAGAATGTATATCTTGCAAAGTGTATTACCGGAAAGTGAATTTAGTGTTGCATAGTTATTAAAAAAGTCTGTTGAATGAGCCGATTAAATATCGATTCGAATTAGAATAGCCAGTAAAATAATGGGGCAGCATGTTAGAAAGTCAATAGATTCTCATGGTCGAAAAGAAGTTGACGGAATCTGTTGTGAAAATAAAAATTGAGGTTAATTTGTTCTAAAGGATTCGATATTGGAAAACGAAATTTGATTTGAAAGATATTATGATATGCGAAAAAGAACATTGGGAACTAGACAAATTTTCAGCTTTGACAACCAATTGTACCAAACATTGAAAGATCTCTTAAAAATAAGATTAAAAATTTTTTGGCGTGCTTTAAAAATATGCTTGTAGTTTTATGTGTTATTTTGATGTTTATAAATTGATGCTTATTATTTTCATATTTTTCATTTAAGTATTTACTTGATTATTTATGAGTTTAAATTTAGACATTATAATAATTACTTAATATGTATTTTAATGTTTTTGATAAATAATTTTCTCATTACTATTTGTTTAATTTTCAAATTTATCATGATGCTGTTAGTTGGACCATATTCATAAGCAAGAGTAAAACGTAGATTTACGTATAAAGTATTTAAAGATTGACTTTTTTTTCATTCAAATTATCATTTATTCATGCATAATTATTAAATTTTAAAGTGTTTATAAAATTATTTTTATTAATAAAAACTATTTTCATATTTATTCTTTAATTATTTAGTTTTGAGAATAAAAGATCATGTTGTTAAACTTAGCGATCATTAAAATGAATAATACATTTAAAATTATAATTTTAAAATATAAATTTAGTTATTTGGAGTCTTGAATAAAATGAAAATGTTCATTCTAAAATTGCCCAATTATCTGTACAACCTTTAATGCTTTCTTAATGTATGCAACAGTAGTATATGTTTTCAAATTACCAATCAAATCAATGCAAAAGCCATAAATAAGTAACATACCTCAATTTAAATAAATATATTAAAGTTATTTAGCTTAAAAAAATTAAAAAAAAAAATATGAGCAACTTTAATAATCGCATTTTCAAACTTTTAGATATCATAATAATTATCGAAGTAAACACTAAAAAGTCAACGGAAAGTAAAATTATGGAATCAGTTGAAGCAATGTTAGTAATCCAGTGGTGAAGCCACGTGAAATAGTAAATAAATTCGGCAAAAAGTCGATTTACAATAGAAAAATGAATTATTGAAATCAATCGACATGCGGCAGAAATTCCCAATGAAAGATTTGATAGAATTATCAAAATTAGCGGAGAGCATTGAAATTAAAATCAATGATTTGAACCTGTGTCGATAAATAAGATAGTCGGAGCCTAAAATCAAAAAAGAACCTAAAATGGAACTGAAGAAAAATTGTTAAATTACCTCATTTGAAAATGGATACTATAGCACAAATCTGAGCCTCAAAATTCCGAAACAAAAGATAAGACTGGAGGATTTAATAAACTTTTGAGAAAAAGTTTGAAAATGATTTTAAATAAAATGACACCTGAAAATTTTGAGCACTGCATTTTGTGAATTACGAAGATCAGAGTTGAAGAGTATTAGAAAAACTGAATGTTTTGCAGAACTGGGTTTTTTCTACGGCAATTTTATAGAAGAAACGTTTATAGCAAAATTCTATTCACAGCTTCTTTCTAAAATTTCAAGAACTTTTGGCGTAGGTGGTATTACCACTTCGCAACCAGCCAGTTGTTAAATAACTTGCCAATCATGTTTAAAAAAGCGAATTTGAGAAAATTAATGGAAGAAGTAAGCGAAAATGTGGAAAGAGAAAATACACAAGGAAACAAATAAAGAATGAAAATTATGTATGCCGATAGTGTAGAGAGCAATCAAAAGCTAAGGATATATATTGTGGGAAAATGCAAGATTCATCTCAGAATTATATCTTGTCAAAGTATTACCGGGAAAATATTATGTTGCATCTATTATTAACAAGTCTGTGAATCGAGCGCGAGTAAATACTCGATTCGAATCTTAGAATAGCCAGTAAACAATAATGCAGTTGTAGGAAACCTCCAATAGTTCTCATTGTCGAAAAGAAGTTGACGGAATCTTTGCTGAAAATAAATGAGTTAATTTGTTCTAAAGGATTCGATATGAAAACGAAATTTGATTTGAAAGATATTATTGATATGCGAAAAAGAAATTGGGAACTAAGACAAATTCAGCTTTTGACAACAATTTGTACCCAAGGAACATGAAAGATCTCTAAAAAAAATTAGAAATAGTTTTTGTGCTTAATAAATATGCTTGTTAGTTTTTATGTTTATTCTTATGTTAATTAATATCTTATTATGTTCATATTCTTTTCGATTTAAGTATTTTACTTGATTATTTATTGAGTTTAAATTAGAATTAATAATAATACTTAATATGGTATTTAATTTTTTGCTAAATAATTTTCTCATTACTATTTTGTTAATTTTCAAATTTATATGATGCTTTAGTTGGACATATTTCATAAGCAAAGTAACGTAGATTACTAATAAAGTATTAAATTGACTTTTTTTCAAATTCAAATTCATCGATTTTATTTTCATGATAATTATTAAAAATTAAAAGTGTTTATAAATTTATTTTATTAATAAAAAACTATTTCATATTTATTCTTTAATATTTAGTTTGAGAATAAAAATCATTTGTTTAAACTTAGCATCATTAATTAAAATGAAATAAATTACATTTAAAATTGATAGTTAAATATAAATTTAGTATTAATCTTGAATAAAATGAAATGTTCATTCTTAAATTGCCATTATCTGTACAACCTTTAAATGCTTTCTTAATGTAGCAACAGTAGTTATGTTTTCAATATTACCAATTCCAAATCAATGCAAAAACATATAATAAGTAGCATACCCTCAATTTAAATTAAAGTATATTAAAGCTTATTTGCCTTTAAAAAATTAAAAAATAAAATATGAGCAACTTTAATAATCGATTCAAATTTTAAATCATTAATAATTATCGATAGTAACCAAAAGTCAACCGAAGTAAATTATTTGAAATCGTGAAGAATGTTAGTAATCCCATGGTGAAGCCACGTTGAAAAATATAAATAAATCGGCAAAAAGTCATTTACAATAGAAATGAATTATTGAAATCTAATCGGACATGCGCAGAAATCCCAATGAAAAGATTTGTATAGAATTAGCAAAATTAGGAATCGCATTGAAATAAAATCAATTGATTTGAACTGTTTGATAAATAAGATAGTCGGGCCTAAAAATCAAAAAATGACCCTAAATTGGGAACTGCGTAAGAAAAAAATTGTTAAATTAACTCATTTTGAAAATGGAATATAGCCACCAAACTGAGATCAAAAATCCGAAACAAATGATAGACTGGAGGCATTTAATAACTTTGAGAAAAAGTTGAAAATGATTTTAAATAAAATGGACACCTGAAAATTTTGACAGACTTGCATTTTTTGAAATTAGAAAGATCAGAGTTGAAAGTATTGAAAAACTGAATGTTTGCCAAGAACTGGTTTTTTCTACGGCAATTTTAGAAGAAACGTATAGCAATCTATTCACAGCTTCTTCTAAATTCAAAGAAACTTTGCGTATGGTATTTACATCTTCGGAACAGCCAGTGTTAAAAAATGCCAAATCATGTTAAAAAAGGAATTGAAAAATTAATGGAAGAAGTAAGCGAAATGTGGAAAAGAGAAAATACACAATGAAACAAATTGAAAGAATGAAAAATTATGTATGCGGATAGTGTAGAAGAGCAAATCAAAAAGCTAAGGATAGATATTTTGGAAATGCAAGATTCATCTCAGAATTATATCTTGCAAATGTATTACCGGAAAGTATTATGTTGCATATTATTAAAAGTCTGTTGAATGAGCCGATAAATATCGATCGAATTAGAATAGCCAGTAAAATAATGGCAGTTGTAGGAAAGTCAATAGATTCTCATTGTCGAAAAGAAGTTGACGGAATCTTTGTGAAATAATGAGCTAATTTGTTTCAAAGGATTCGATATGAAAAACGAAAATTTGATTTGAAAGATATATTGATATCGAAAAAGAAAGTTGGGAACTAAGACAAATTCACTTTAACCATACCATTTACCCCAAGACATGAAGATCTCTAAAATAAAATTAGAAATAAGTTTTTGCTGCTTAATAAATATGCTTGTTAGTTTTATGTGTTATTTTGATGTTTAATAAATATGCTTATTATTTTCATATTTTTCGATTTAAGTATTTTACTTGATTATTTATGAGTTTAAATTTAAGAATTAATAAGTTAATTACTTTAATATGCGTATTTAATTGTTGATAAAATAATTTTCTCTTACTATTTGTTTAATTTTCAAATTTTATGATGCTTTAGTGGAATATATTTCATAAGAAAGTAACGTAGATTTACTAATAAAAAGTAGTTAAATTGATTTTTTTCAATTCAATTTATCGATTTTATTTCATGATAATCTTATTAAAAATTTAAAGTGTTTATAAAATTTTTATTTTATTAATAAAAAACTATTCATTATGTTCTTAATTATTTAGTTGAGAATAAAATCATTGTTTAAACTTAGCATGTCATAAAATGAATAGAATACATTTAAAATTATTAATTTGTAAATATAAATTTGTAGTATTTAATCTTGAAGTAAAATGGAAATGTTCATTCTAAATTGCATTTTCTGTACAACTATTAAATGGCGTTTCTTTAAGTAGCAACCAGTTATTATGTTTCAAATTACAATCAAATTCAATGCAAAAGCCATATAATAAGTAACATAACCTCAATTTAAAAAAATATTAAGTTAGTTTCTCTTTAAAAAATTAAAAATTATAATATGAGCAACTTTAATTAAATCGATCAAATTTTAGATATCATAATAATTATCGAAGAGTAACACTAAAAAGTCAACCGAAGTTAAATAATATGAAATCGTGAAGAAGTTATAATCAGTGGTGAAGCGCACGTGAAATAGTAAATAAATCGGCAAAAAGCTCATTACAATAGAAATAATATTGAAATCAACTCGCGACATGCGGCAGAAATCCCAATCGAAAGAGTTTGATAGTAATTTCAAAATTAGAGGATTGCATTGAAATAAATCAATTGATTTGAACTGTTGATTAAATAAAGATAGTCGGTGAGCCTAAAATCAAAAATACTAATTGGGAACTTGCGAAGAAAAATTGTTAAATTACCTCATTTTGAAATGGATATATAAGCACCAAATTGAGATCAAAAATCCGAAACAAATGATAAGACCTGGGAAGGGATTAATAACTTTTGAAGAAAAGTTTGAAAATGATTTTAAATAAAATGACACCTGAAAATTGTGAGACTTGCATTTTGAAATTACGAAGATAACAAGATTGAAAGTATTTGAAAAACTGAATTGTTTTGCCAGAACTGTTTTTTCTACGGCAATTTTAGAAGAAAGACGTTCATAGCAAAATCTGATCACAGCTTCTTTCTAATTCAAAGAACTTTGCGTTAGTGTATACACTTCGAACAGCAGTGTTAAATAATGCCAAATCATTTTAAAAAAGGAATGAAAAATTTAATGGAAGAAGGTAAGCGAAATAGTGGAAAGAGAAGAGGATAGAGCACAATAACAGCAGAGGAGAAATAAGGAGAATGTGAGTGTAGCCGATAGTGTAGAAGACCAAATCAAAAAGCTAAGGATAGATATTTGTGAGAATGCAAGATTCATTCTCAGAAATTATATCTGCAAATGGTTTACCGGGAAAAGTATTACTGTGCAGATATTAAAAGGTGCTGTGTTGGAATGGAGCCGATAAATTATCGATCGAATTAGAATAGCAGGTAGAAAATAATTGCTAGTTGTAGAAGTCAAAGGATGTCTCATTGTCGAAAAAGAAGTTGACGGAATCTTTGTGAAAATAAAGAGATTAATTTTCTAAGGGATTCGATATGAAAACGAAATTTGATTTGAAACGAATATTATTGATATTGCGAAAAAGAAATTGGAACTAGACAAATTGCAGCTTTTGACAACAATTTGTACCCAAGACATTTAAAGATCTCTAAAATAAATTAGAAATAATTTTTTTGCTGCTTGAAAAATATGCTTGTTTAGTTTAGTGTATTTGATGTGTTAATAAAATTAGCTTATTATTTTTCATTATTTTTTCGGATTTAAGTATTTACTTGAATTATTTATGAGTTGTAGAAGTGTTGAAGATGAATAAAATAATTACTTTAATTATGGTATTTAATTTTTGATAAATAATTTTCTCATGTACTATTTGTTTTAATTTTCCAAATTTTGATGATGTCTTGTATGATAGATGTGTGCGATAAAAGTAAAGTAAGTAGGATTTTACTAGATAAAGTATTAAAATGATTTTTTTTCATCAAATGATGGCGATTGAATTTCATGAATAATTATTAAAAAATTTAAGATGTGTTTATAAAATTTTATTTTTATTAATAAAAACGGTGAGTGTTGCGATATTGTTAGTTGCGTGTAATAGTTTAGTTTGAGAATAAAATCATTTGTTTAAACTTAGCATCATATAAAATGAATAATACATTTAAAAATTATTAATTTTAAATATAAATTTAGTATTAATCTGAATAAAATGAAATGTTCATTCTAAATTTGCCATTGATCGGTACCAACCTTTAAATGCTTTCTTAATTGAGCCACACAGTAGTTATGTTTTCAAAATACCGAATCAGAGAGATGCGAGTGCAAAAGCCGCATATAAGTAATAACATACCTCAATTAAATTAAATATATTAAAGATATTGCCTTTAAAAAATTAAAAAATAAATATGAGCAACTTAATAATCGATCAAATTTTAGATATCATAATAATTATCGAAGTAACACTAAAAGTCAACCGAAAGTAAATTATGAAATCGTGAAGAATGTTAGTAATCCAGTGGTGAAGCCACGTGAAATAGTAAAAAAATCGTAAAAAGTCATTTACAATAGAAATGAATTATTGAAATCAATCGGACATGCGACAGAAATTCCAATGAAGTTTTGTAGGAATGAGTGCAAAAAGTGTAGGAGATGCATTAAATGAAGAATGCGAAGTTGATTGAAGTGTTTGATAAATAATAATAGTTCGTGAGCCTAAATCAAAATGACCTAAATGGGAACTTGGAAGAAAGAATTGGTAAATTGAGCGCGCGATTTTGAAGAGATGGATAGTATGAGGCAGCGAAGAGTGCTGAGAGTCAGGAGAGTCGAAACAAGATGATAAGACTGGAGATTAATAAGTTTTTGAGAAAAGTTGGAAAATGATTTTAAATAAAATGACACCTGAAAATTTTGAGACTTGCATTTTTGAAATTAAGAAGATCAGAGTTTGAGAGATTGAAAAGCTGAGATGTGTTGAGAACTGGTTTTTCTATACGGCAATTTTAGAAGAAACGTTATAGGCAAAATCTATTCACAGCTTCTTTCTAAATTCACAAGCAACTTTGCGTTAGGTTGGGATAATTACACTTCGAACGCAGTGTAAATAAATGCCAAAGTCATGTTTAAAAAAAGAATTGGAAAATTAAGAAGAAGTAAGCGAAATGTGAGAAGAAGAGAGAGGACACAGATGAAACAAATGAAAGAATGAAGAATTATGTATGCCGATATCGTGTAGAAGAGCAAATCAAAAAAGCTAATTGATAGAATATTTTGGGAAAAATGGCAAGATTCATTCTCAGAATATATCTTGCAATGTTTATTACCGGAAAGTATTTATTTGCATATTACTTAAAAAAGTCTGTTGAATGACGATAAATATCGAATCAATTAGAATAGCATGTAAAATAATGCAGAGTTGGAGAGAAGTCAATAGATCTCATTGTCGAAAAGAGAGGTTGAGCGGAGATCGTGTGTGCAGATAAATTGAGTTAATGTGTCGTAGAGAGGATTCGATGAGTGAGAAACGTAGGAATGATGGAAAGAATTATTGATAGCGAAAAGAAATTGGAACAAGACAAATTCGCCTTTGACAACAATTGTACCCAAGACATTGAAAGATCTCTAAAATAAATTAGAAATAAAAGTTTTTTGCTGACTAATAAAATGCTGCTTAGTTTATGTTTATTTTGATGTATATTATGCTATTATTTCCATAATTTTCGATTTAAGTATTTACTGATTATTTATGAGTTAAAATTTAAGAATTATAATAAACTTTAATATGGGCTATTTAATTTTTTATGATAAATAATTTTCATCATATATTGTTTAAGGTTTTCAAATTTAATGATCTTTAGTGGAATATTTCATAAGTAAAGTAAATAGATTTACTAATAAGTATTAACTGACTTTTTAGTATTCAATTCAAATTTATCGATTTATTCATGATAATTATTAATATAAATTTAAAGTGTTTAATAAAATTTTATTTATTAATAAAAACTATTTCAATATTTATTCTTTAATTATTTAGTTCTGCAGAATAAAATCACTCTTGTTTAAACTTAGGATCATTAACAATGAATAAATACAAATTAAAATTATTAATTTTAAATATAAATTTTAGTATTTATCTTGAAAAAATGAAATGTTCATTCTACAAGCATTATCTGTACAAATCCTTTTAAATGCTTCTTAATGTAGCAACGATTAGTTATGGTTTCAAATTACCAATCAAATCAATTGCAAAGCCATATAATAATAACACCTCAATTTAAATAAATATATTAAAGTATATTTGCCTTTAAAAAAATGAAAAAAATAAATATGAGCAACTTTAATAAATCGATCAAATTTAGATATTCATAATAATTATCGAAAGTAACACAAAAGTTCAACCGAAAGTAAATTGATAAATCGTGAAGAATGTTAGTAATCCGTGGTGAAGCCACGTGAAATAGTAAATAAATCGGCAAAAGTCATTACGAATAAAATGAATTATTGAAATCAACGGACATGCGTTCAGAAATCCCAATGAAAGATTGATAACGAATTACTCAAAATTAGGAGATTGCATGGAAATAAAATCAATGATTTGAACTGTTTGATAAATAAAGGATAGTCGGGAGGCCTAAAATCAAAAATGACCTAAATTGGGAACTTGGAAGAAAAATTTGTTAAATACCTCATTTGAAAATGGAATATAGCGCACCAAATCTGAGATCACAACCGGAAACAAATGATAGAACTGGGCAAGGATTAATAACTTTTGAGAAAAGCTTGTGGAAAATAATTGTAAATAAAATGACACCTGAAAATTTTGAGACTTGCATTTTTTGAAATTAAAGATCAGAGTTGAAAGTATTGAAAAACTGAATTGTTTTGCAGAACTGCGTTTTTTCTACGGCAATTTTAGAAGAAACGTATAGCAAAATCTATCACAGACTTCTTTTCTAAAATTCAAAGAACTTTGCGTAGGTGGTATTACCCACTCTTCGAACAGCAGTGTAAATAGAGATGCCAAATCATGTTAAAAAGGAATTGAAAAATTAATGGAAGAAGTAACGCGAAATGTGGATGAAAGAGAAAATGCACAAATGAAACAAATGAAAGAATTGAAAATGTAATGTAGGCGATAGCGTGTAGAAGGCAAATCAAAAAAGCTAAGGAGTAGATATTATGGAACATGCAAGATTCATCTTCAGATATATATCTTCAAATGTATACCGGAAGAGCTATTAAATGTTGGCCATATTATTAAAAGTCTGTTGAATGAGCCGATTAAATATCATTCGAATTAGAAATAAGGCAGTAAAATAATGGTCAGTGTAGGAAAGTCAATAACTTCTCCATTATGTCTCGATAAAAGAAGTTGAAACGAATCTTGTTAAAATAAATGAGTGTAATTTGTCTAAGGATTCGGTATGAAACGAAATTTGATTGAAAATATTATTGATATTTGCGTAAAAAGAATTGAACTAGACCAAATTTCAGCTTTTGACAAACAATTTACCCAAGACATTGAAAGATCTCTAAATAAAATTAAGAAATAAGTTCTTTGCTGCTTAATTAAAATGCTTTTAGTTTTATGTGTTATTTGATGTTTAAAAATATGCTTATTATTTTCATATTTTCGAATTTAAGTATTTAGTGATTATTATGATTTAAATTTAAGAATTAATAATAATTACGTTTAAAATTGGTATTTAATTTTTTTGATAAATAATTTCTCATTACTATTCTGTTTAATTTTCAAAATTTATGATGATGCTTGATTGGATCATATTTCATAAGTAAAGTAACTTAGATGTGTGACTAATAAAGTATTAATTGACTTTTTTTTTCCAATTCAAATTTATCGATATTTCATGATAATTATTTAACAAATTAAAGTGTTTATAAATTTTATTTTTATCTATAACAAACTAGTTCTATATTTTATTCTTTTAATCTATTTAGTTTGAGAATAAAAGTCATTTGTTTAAACTTAGCCATCATTAAAGATGAATGAAAATACATTTAAAAGATTATAATTTTAAATATAAATTAGTATTAATCTTGAATAAATTGAAATCAGTTCATCTTAAATTGCCCATATCCTGTACATACCTTTAAATCCTTTCTTAATGTAGACAACCGATGTAGTTATGTTTCAAGCATAACCAATCAAATCAATGCAAACAGCCATATAATAAGTAACATACCTCAATTTAAAAAATATATATAAATTATTTGGCCTTTTAAAAAATTAAAAAATAAATATTATGAGCAACTTTAATAATCGATCAAATTTGAGATATGCATAATAATTATCGACAGTAACACTAAAGTCAACGAAAAGTAAATTATATGAAGAATCGTGAAAATGTTAGTTAATCCAGTGGTGAAGCCACGTGAAATAGTAAATAAAGCGGCAAAGTCATTTACAATAGAAATGAATTATTGAAAGCAATCGGACATGCGGCAGAAATCCCAATGAAAGATTTGCATTAGAATTATCAAAATTAGGAGATTGCATTGAAATAAAAATCAAATTATTTGAACTGTTTGAAAATAAAGAATAGTCGGAGCCTAAAATCAAAATGACCTAAATTGCGAAACTTGGAAGAAATCAGTGTTAAATACCTTCATTTTGAAAATGGATATATAGCACCAAATCTGAGATCAAAATCCGAAACAAATGATAGGACTGGAGGATTAAACTTTGTGAGAAAAAGTTTTGAAAAATGATTTTAAATTTTAAAATGACCACCTGAAAATTTGAGACTTGCATTTTTTTAAATTAAGAAGATCGGAGTTGAAAGTATTGAAAACTGAATGTTTTGCAGAACTGGTTTTTTCTACGGCAATTTAGAAGAAACGCTATAGCAAAAATCTATTCACACTTCTTTCTAAATTCAAAAGAACTTTGCGTAGTGGTTATTTACACTTCGAACAGCAGTGTTAAATAAATGCCAAAAATCATGTTAAAAAAGGAATTGAAAAATTTAATGGAAAGAATAAGCGAAATTTGGAAAGAGAAAAATGCAAATGAAACAAATGAAAGAATGAAAATTATGTATGCGATAGTGTAGAAGAGCAAATCAAAATAAAGTAAGGATAGATATTTTGAAATGCAAGATTCGATCTCAAATTATATCTTGCCAAAATGTGATTACCGGAAGTATTAGTTGCATTATTATTAAAAAGTCTGTTGGAATGAGCCGATAAATATCGATCGAATTAGAATAGCAGTAAAATAATGGCAGTTGTAGGAAAGTCAAAAGATTCTCATTGTCGAAAGAAGTTGACGGAGATTCTTTGTGAAAATAAATAGTTAATTTGCTTCTAAAGGATTTCGCGTATGAAAACGAAATTTGATTTGAAAAGATATTATTGATATTTGCGAAAAAATTAGGAACTTTAAGACAAATTCAGCTTTTGAAACCAATTGTACCCAAAGACATTAAATCTCTTTAAAATATAAAATTAGAAATAAGTTTTTGTCTGCTTAATAAAAATATGCTTGTTAGTTTATTTGTTATTTGTGTTAATAAATAGGCTTATTATTTTCCATATTTCATTTAATTATTTTACTTATTCTATTTCATGAGTTAATTTTAAGAATTATAAATAATTACTTTAATATGCTATTTAATTTTTTTGATAAATAATTTTCTCATACTATTTGTTTAATTTTTTAAATTTATATGATGCTTTAGTGGATATATTTCAAAGTAAAAGTAACGCTAGATTACTAATAAGTATTAAACTTGACTTTTTTTTCAATTCAATTTATCGAATTTTATTTCATGATAATTATTAAAAATTTAAGTGTCTTATAAAATTTTATTTTTATTTAATAAAAAACTATTTCATAATTTAATTCCTTTAAGTATTTGTTTGAGAATAAAATCATTGGTTAAAACTTAGCATCATTAAAATGAATTAAAATACATTAAAATTATTAATTTTAAATATAAAGTTTAGTATTGAATCTTGAATAAAATGAAATGTTTCATTCTTTAAGATTGCCCATTATCGTACAACTTTTAAATGCTTTCTAATGTAGCAAAAACAGTAGTTATGTTTTCAAATTACCAATCAAATCCAACTGCAAAACCATTATAATACAGTAACATACCTCAAGTTTAAAATAAATATATTAAAGTTATTATGCCTTAAAAAATAAAAAAAATATGAGCAACTTAATAATCGACAAATTTTAGATATTCAAATAATTATCGAAGTAACACAAAGTGCAAGCCGAAAGTAAATATGGAAATCGTTTTGAAAGGGGGAAGCTTAGTAATCGTGGTGAAAGCCACGTGAAATAGTAAATAAATCGGCAAAAGTCATTTACAATAGAAAGGAATTTATTGAAATTCAGTCGGACATGCGGCAGAAATCCCAATGAAATATTTGATTAGAATATCAAAAAATTAGGAGATGCATTGAAATAAAATCAATTGGATTTGGAACTGTTTGATAAATAAAGATAGTCGGGGGCCTTAAAATCAAAAATGACCTAAATTGGGAACTTGAAGAAAAATTGTTAAATTACCTCATTTTGAAAATGGATAGTCATAGCACCAAATCTGCAGATCAAAATCCGAAAACAAATGATAAGACTGGAAGGATTAATAAACTTTTGAGAAAGTATTGAAAAGATTTTAAATAAATGACACTCTGAAAATTTTGAGACTTGCATGTGAAAACTAAGAAGATTCAGAGTTGAAAGTATTGAAAAACTGAATTGTTTTGCGAACTGAGTTTTGCTACGGCAATTTTAGAAGAAACGTATAGCAAAATCTAATTCACAGCTTCTTTCTAAAATTCAAAGAACTTTGAACGTAGGTGGTATTACACTTCGAACAAGCAGTGTTTAAATAAAATGCCAAATCATGTTTTAAAAAGGACAATTGAAAAAAATAAGGAAGAAAGTAAGCGAAATGTGGAAAAGAGAAAATACAACAATGAAACCAATGAAAGAGATGAATTTATGTATGCCGATGGTGTAGAAGAGCCAAATCAAAAAAAGCTGTAAGGATAATTATTTTGGAAATGCAAGATTCAGCTCAGAAATTATATCTTGCAATGTATTACCGGAAATATTATGTTGCATTATTATTAAAAGTCTTTGAATGAGCGATAATATCGATCTCGAATTAGAAAGCCAGTAGAAATAAATGGCAGTTTAGGGAAATTCGTAATAGATTCTCATTGTCGAAAAGAATTGACGGGAATCTTTGTTGAAAATAAATGAGTTAATTGTTCTAAAGGATTCGATATGAAAACGAAAATTTGATTGAAAGATATTTATTTGATATGCGAAAAAAAGAAATGCGGGAACTAAGACAAATCAGCTTTTGACAACAATTGTACCCAAGACATTAAAATCTCAAATAAAATTAGAAATAAGTTTTTGTGCTTAATAAATATGCTTGTTATTATGTGTGTATTTTGATGCTTTAATAAAATTGCTTATTATTTTCATTATTTTTCGATTTAAGTAATTTTTCTTTATTATTTATTGTGAGTTTAAATTAAGAATTAATAATAAATTACTTTAATATGGTGATTAATTTTTTGATAAATAATTTTCTCATTAATATTTGTTTAATTTTCAAATTTATATGATGCTTTAGTTGGATATTTTCATAAGTAAAGTAACGTAGATTTTACTAATAAAGTATTAAATTGACTTTTTTTTTCAATTCAAATGTATCGATTTATCATGACAATTTATTAAAAATTTTAATAGTGTTTAATAAAATTTTTATTTTTTATTATAAAAAACTATTTCATATTTATTCTTTAAGTATTTAGTTTGAGAATAAATATCCATTGGTTAAACCTTAGCATCATTAAAATGAATAGAATACATTAAAATATTAATTAAATATGAAAGTTTAGTATTAATCTTTGAAATAAAATGAAATGTTCTATTCTAAATTGCCATTATCTGTACAAGCTTTAAATGCTTTCTAATGTAGCACAGTAGTTGATTTTTCAAATACCAATCAATCAAATGCAAAGCTACATATAATAACGTAACCTCATACCTCAGATTTAAATAAATTATACCTTAAGTTACTTGCCTTTACAAAATTAAAAAATAAATATGAGGCAACTTTAATAATCGAAATCAAATTTTAGATATTCATAATAATATCGACATTAACACTAAAAGTCATACGAAAGTAAAGATTGAAATCGTGAAGATGTTTAGTAATTTCAGTGTGGTTTGAAGCCACGTGAGAATAGTAAATTAAAATCGGCAAAAGCATTTACAATAGAAAATGAATTATGAAATCAATCGGACATGCGGCAGAAATCCCAAATGTAAAGATTTGATTAGATTATCAAAATTATGAGAATTGGCATTGAAATAAAATCAATGATTTGAACTGTTTGATAATAAAGATAGTCGGGAGCCTAAAATCAAAAATGACCTAAATTGGAACTTGGAAGACAAAAAATTGTTTAAAACCTCTTTTTTGAAAATTGGATTATATAGCACCAAATCTGAGATCAAAATCCGAAACAAATGATAAGACGGGAGAGATTAATAACTTTTGAGAAAAAGTTGAAAATGATTTTAAATAAAATGACACACCTGAAATTTTGAGACTTGCATTTTGAAATTAAGAAAGATCAGAGTTGAAAGTTGATTGAAAAACGAATTGTTTTGCATAACTGGTTTTTCTACGGCAAATTTAGAAGAAACGCTATAGCAAAATCTTATTCACAGCTTCTTTCTAAAATTCAAAGAACTTTGCGTAGGTGCGATTACACTTCGAACAGCAGTTGTTAAATAAATGCCAAATCATGTTTAAAAAGGAATGAAAAATTAATGAAAAGTAAGCGAAATGTGGAAAGAAGAAATACACAATGAACAAATGAAAGAATGAAAATTGATGATGCCGATAGTGTAGAAGGCAAATCAAAAAAGCTTAAGGATAATACTTTTCGGAAATGCAAGATTCATCTCAGAATTATATCTTGCAAAAGTGTATGACCGGAAAAGTATTATTTGCATATTATTAAAAGTCTGTTGAAGAGCGATAAATATCGACTCGAATTAGAATAGTCCAGTTAAAAAAATGGCAGTGTGTAGGGAAATTCGAATTAGATTCTCATTTGCGAAAAGAAGTTGAGCGGAATCTTGTGAAAATAAATGAGTTAATTGTTCTAAGATTCGAATGGAAAAAACGAAATTTGATTTGAAAGATATTATGATATGCGAAAAAGAAATTGTGAACTAGACAATCAGCTTTTTACAACAATTGTACCAAAGAGCATTGAAAATCTCTAAAATAAAATAGAAATAAGTTTTTGCTGGTTATAAATATGCTTGTTAGTTATGTGTTATTCGATGGTTTAATAAAATATGCTTATTATTTTCATATTTTCGATTTAAAGTATTTTACTTGATATTTATGAAGGTTAAATTAAGAATTAATAAATAATTACTTAATTATGTATTTAATTTTTTGATAAATATTTTCTCATTACTATTGTTTAATTTTCAAATTATATTGATGCTTTAGTTGGACATATTTCCATAAGCAAAGTAACGTGATTTACTAATAAAGTATTAAATTGACTTTTTTTCAATTCAAATTTTATCGATTTTATTTTCATGAAGATTATTAGAAAATTTAAAGTGTTTATAAAAATTTTTATTTTTACTTAATATAAAACTATTTCATATTTATTCTTTAATTATTTAGTTTGAGAATAAAAATCATTTGTTTAAACTTAGCATCATTAAAATGCAATAAAGTACATTTTAAAATTATTAATTTTAAATATTAAAATTTAGTATTTAATCTGAATAAAATGAAAATGTCATTCTAAATTCCATTATCCTGTTACAAACCTTTAATGCTTGTCTAATGGTAAGCAACAGTAGTTATGTTTTCAAATTACCAATCAAATTCAATGCCAAAACCATATAATAATTAACATACCTCAATTAAATAAATATATTAAAGTTATTTGCCTTTAAAAAATTAAAAAAATAAATATGAGCAACTTATAATCATTCAAATTTTAGAATCATAAATAATTATCGATAGTAACACTAAAAGTAAACCGGAAAGGTAAATTATGAAATCGTGAAGAATGTTATTAATCCAAGTGTGAAGCACGTGGAAATAGTAAATAATATCTGCAAAAGTCATTTACAAAGAAAGAATTATTGAAATTCAAATCGACATGCGCAGAAATCCAATGAAAGATTGATAGAATTATCAAAATTAGGACGATTGCAATTGAATATAAAATCAATTGATTTGAAACTGTTTGATAAATAACAGATAGTTCGAAGCCTAAAATTCAAAAATGACCTAAATGGAACTTGGAAGCAAATAAATTGTTAAATTACCTCATTTTGAAAATGGATAATAGCACCAAATCTTAGATCAAAATCCCGAAACAAATTGATTAAGACTGGGGATTAATAACTTTGAGAAAAGTTTGAAAATGATTTTAAATAAAATGACACTGAAAATTTGAGACTTGCATTTTTTGAATTAAGAAGATCGAGTTGAAAAGTATTGAAAAACTGAATTGTTTTGCAGAACTGGTTTTTTTCTACGGCAATTTTAGAAGAAAACGTATAGCAAAACTCTATTCCAGCTCTTTCTTAAATTCAAAGAACTTTGCGTAGGTGCGTATTACACTTCGAACAAGCAGTTTAAAGATAAATGCCAATCATGTTTAAAAAAGGAATGTGAAAAAAATGAAGAAGTAAGCGAAATTGTGAAAGAGAAAATACAACAATGGAAACAAATGAAAGAAGTGTGAATATATGTTGCGAATAGATGATAGAGAGCAAATCAAAAAAGCTAAAGGATAGATATTTTGGAAATGCAAAATTCATCTCAGAATATATCTTTGCAAATGTAATTACGGAAAGTATTATTTGCAGTATTATTAAAAAGTCTGTTGAATGAGCGTTTATATCGCGAATTAGAATAGCCAGTAAAATAATGGCAGTTGTAGGGAAAGGTCAATAGATTCTCTTCGGTCGAAAAGAAGTTGACGGAATCTTTGTGAAAAAATAAATGAGTTAATTTTGTTCTAAAGGATTCGATATGAAAACGAAATTTGATTTTTTGAAAGATATTATTGATTGCGAAAAAGAAATGGGAACTAAGACAAATTCAGCCTTTTGACAAATTGTACCCAAGACATTGGAAAGATCTTAAAATAAAATTAGAAATAAGTATTTTGCTGCTTATAATTATGCTTGTTAGTTTTATGTGTTATTTTTTGATGTTTATAAATATGCTTTATTTTCATATTTTTCCCGATTAAAAGTATTTTACTTGATATTTTAGAGTTTAAATTTAAGATTAATAATAATTACTTATATGGTTTTAATTTTTTGATAAATAATTTTTCTCATTTACTTTGTTTAATTTTCAAAATTTATAGATGCTTTAGTTGGATATATTTCATAAGTAAAGTATACGTAGCTTTACTAATAAATTATTAAATTGATTTTTTTTTTCAATTCAAGATTTAATCAACGATTTATTTCATGATAATTATAAAAATTTAAAGTGTTATAAAATTTTTATTTTATTAATAAACTATTTCAATATTTAATTTTTATTATAGTTTTGAGAATAAAATCATTGGGTTTAAACTAAGCATCAATTAAAATGAATAAATACATTTAAAATTATTAATTTTAAATAATAGTATTAATCTGAATAAAATGAAATGTCTTCTAAATTGCCATTATCTGTAACAACCTTTAAATGCTTTCTAAAGTAAGCAACAGTATTTGTTTTTCAAATTACCAATCAAATCAATCCCAAAAGCCATATATAAGTAACAGCTAACCTCAATTTAAAAATATATTAAATATTGCCTTTAAAAAATTAAAAAAAATATGAGCAACTTTAATAATCGATTCAGAATTTAGATATCATAAATAATTACCTGAAGTAACACTAAAAGTCAACAAGTAAACTTATGAAATCGTGAAGAATGTTAGTAATCCATGGTGAAGCCACGGAATAGTAAAAATAAATCTGCAAAAAAGTCATTTTACAATAGAAATGAATTATTGAACATCAACGGACATGCGGCAGAAATCCAATGAAAGATTTGATAGATTATCATAAATATAGAATTGCATTGAAATAAAATCAACTTATTTTGAACTGTTTTGATAAATAAAGATAGTCGTGAGCCTAAAATCAAAAGACCGTAAAGTGGAACTTGAAGAAAAATTGGTTAAATTACCTCATTTTGAAAATGGATATATAGACGCACAATCTGAGATCAAAATCGAACCCAAGATGATAATGACTGGAGGATTAATAACTTTTGAGAAAGTTTGAAAATGAATTTTAAATAAAATGACACCTAAAATTTTGAGACTTCATTTTGAAATTAAGAAGATCAGATTTGAAATTATGAAAAACTGAATTGTTTTGCATGATGGTTTTTCTACGGCAATTTAAGAAACTATTAGCAAAATATCACAGCTTCTTTCTTAAATTCAAAAACTTTGGCGTATTTGGGATTACACTCGAACAGCATGTTAAATAAATGCCAAATCATGTTTAAAAATAAGGAATTGAAAAATTAATGGAAGAAGTAAGCGATGGAAAAAATATACAATGATACACAACAATATGAGAATAAAATTATGTATAGCCGATAGTTGGGTTAGAAGAGCAAATTCAAAAAAAGCTAAGGATTAGATATTTTGGGAAATGCAATAGTTCATCTCAGAATTATATCTTGCAAAATGTATTACCCTGGAAAGTATAGTGCATATTATTAAAAGTCTGTTTGAATGAGCCGTTAAATATCTATCTTGAATTAAATAGCAGTAAAAATATGGCAAGTGTAGGAAAGTCATATAGTTCTATCTTCGAAAGAATTGGACGGAATCTTTGGTGAAAATAAATAGTTAATTTTCTAAAGATTGATATGGAAACGAAATTTGATTTGAAGATATATTGAATGCGGAAAAGAAATTGGGAACAAGAAAATTCCAGCTTTTGACACAATTACCAAGACATTTGAAAGGATCTCTAAAATTAAAATTGAAATAAGTTTTTGCTGCCTTAATAAATAGCTTTAGTTGATTTGTTTATAGTTTTAGTGTTATTTTGATGTTTAATAAATATGCTGTATTATTTTCATATTTTTCGATTAATTTTACTTATTATTTATGAGTTTAATTTAATTAATAATAATTACTTTAATATGTATTACATTTTTGATAATAATTTCTCCAATACTATTTGTTAATCAAATTAATAGATGCTAGTTGGATATATTTCATAAGTAAAAGTAACGTATATTACTAATAAATTATTAAATTTGACTTTTTTTTCAATTCAATATTATCATCGATTTTATTCATGATAATTATTAAAAAGTTTAAAGTGTTTATAAAATTTTTATTTTATTAATAAAATTCATATTTATTCTTTAATTATTTAGTTGAGAATAAAATCATTTGTTTAAACTAGCATCAAAAATGAATAAATACATTTAAAATTATATAATTTTAAATATAAATTTTAGTATTATCTTGAATAAATATGATAATCATTCTAAATTCCATATCGTTACAACCTTTAAATGCTTTTTAATGTAGCAAACATTAATGTTATGTTTTCCAAATTACCAATCAAAATCAACTGCAAAAGCCCATATAATAAGTTGAACATACCTCAATTTATAAATATATTAAATATTTTGCCTTAAAAAATTAAAAAAAAAAAATGAAGAACTTTAATAATCGATCAAATTTAAGTATATAATAATTATCGAATAACACTAAACAGTCAACCGAAAGTAAAATTATGAAATGTGAAGAATGTTAGTATCCAGTGGTTGAAGCCACGTGAATAGTAAATATCGGCAAAAGTCATTTACAATAGAAATGAATTATTGAAATCAATCGGACATGCGGCAGAAATCCCAATGAAAGAATTTGATTAAGAATTATCAAAATTAGGAGATTGCATTGAAATAAAATCAATTGATTTGAACTGTTTGATAAATAAGATAGTCGGGAGCCTAATCAAAATATGACCTAAATTGGAACTTGGAAGAAAAATTGTTAAATTACCCTCATTTTGAAAATGGATATAAGAGCACCAAATCTGAGATCAAAATCCGAAACAAAATGATAAGAACTGGAGGAATTAATAACTTTTGAGAAAGTTTTGAAATGATTTTAAATAAAATGAACACCTGAAAATTTTGAGACTTGCAATTTTGAAATAAGAAGATCAGAGTTGAAAGTATTGAAAAACTGAATTGTTTTGCAGAACTGTTTTTTTCTACGGCAATTTTAGAAAACGTATAGCAAAATTCTATTCACAGCTTCTTTCTAAATTCAAAGAACTTGCGTAGGTGGTATACCTTCGAACAGCAGTGTTAAATAAATGCCAAATCATGTTTAAAAAAGGAATGAAAAATTATGGAAGAAGTAGCGAAATGTGGAAAGAGAAAATACACAATGAAACAAATGAAAGAATGAAAATTATGTATGCCGATAGTGTAGAAGAGCAAATCAAAAAAAGCTAAGGATAGATATTTTTGGAAATGCAAGATTCATCTCAGAATTTATCTTGCAAATGTATTACCGGAAAGTATTATGTTGCATATATTAAAAGTCTGTTGAATGAGCCGATAAATATCGATCGAATTAGAATAGCCCAGTAAATAATGCAGTTGTAGGAAAGTCAATAGATTCTCATTGTCGAAAAGAAGTTGACGGAATCTTTGTGAAAATAAATGAGTTAATTTGTTCTAAAGGATTCGATATGAAAACGAAATTTGATTTGAAAGATAAATTATTGATATTGCGAAAAAGAAATTGGGAACTAAGAAATTCAGCTTTTTGAACAACAATTGTCCAAGACATGAAGAGATCTCTAAAATAAAATTGAAATAAGTTTTTTGCTGCTTAATAAATATGCTGTTTAGTTTTATGGTGTATTTTGATGTTTAATAAATATGCTTATTATTTTCATATTTTTCGATTTAAGTATTTTACTTGATTATTTATGAGTTTAAATTAAGAATTAATAATATTACTTTAATATGGTATTTAATTTTTTTATAAATAATTTTCTCATTTTACTATTTGTGTTTAATTTCAAATTTAATATGATGCTGTAGTTGGATATATTCATAAGTAAAGTTAACAGTAGATTTACTATAAGTATTAATAAATTGACTTTTTTTTTCAATTCAAATTTATCGATTTTATTTCATGATAATTATTAAAAATTAAAGTGTTTATAAAATTTTATTTTTTAATAAAACTATTTCATTTATTCTTTAATTATTTAGTTTGAAATAAAATCATTTGTTTAAACTAGCATCATTAAAATGATAATACATTTAAAATTATTAATTTTAAATATAAATTTAAGTATTAAATCTTGAATAAAATGAAATGTTCATTCTAAATTGCCATTATCTGTACAACCTTAAATGCTTTCTTAATGTACAACAGTAGTTATGTTTTTCAAATATACCAATTCAAATCAATGCAAAAGCCATATAATAAGTAACAACCTCAATTTAAAAATATATTAAAGTTATTGCCTTTAAAAAAAATTAAAAAATAAATATGAGCAACTTTAATAATCGATCAAATTTTAGATATCATAATAATTATCGAAGTAACACTAAAGTCAACCGAAAGTAATTATGAAAATCGTGAAGAATGTTAGTAATCGCAGTGGTGAAGCCACGTGAAATAGTAAATAAATCGGCAAAAGTCATTTAACAATAGAAATGAATTATTGAAATCAATCGGACATGCGGCAGAAATCCCAATGAAATTGATAGATTATCAAAATTAGGAGATTGCATTGAAATAAAATCAATTGATTTGAACTGTTTGATAAATAAAGATAGTCGGGAGCCTAAAATCAAAAATGAACCTAAATTGGGAACTTGAAGAAAAATGTTAAATTACCTCATTTTGAAAATGGATATATAGCACAAATCTGAGATCAAAATCCGAAACAAAATGAAAGACTGGAAGGATTAATAACTTTTGAGAAAAATTTGAAAATGATTTTAAATAAAATGACACCTGAAAATTTTGAGACTTTGCATTTTTGAAATTAAAGATCAGAGTTGAAAGTATTGAAAAACTGAATTTTTTGCAGAATGGTTTTTTCTACGGCATTTTAGAAGAAACGTTATAGCAAAATCTATTCACAGCTCTTTCTAAATTCAAGAACTTTGCGTAGGTGGTATTACACTTCGAACAGCAGTGTTAAATAAATGCCAAATCATGTTTTAAAAAAAGGAATTGAAAATTATGAAGAAAGTAGCGAAATGTGGAAAGAGAAAATACACAATGAAACAAATGAAAGAATGAAAATTATGTTATGCCGATAGTGTTGAAGAGCAAATAAAAAGCTAAGATAGTAATATTTTGGAATGCAAGATTCATCTCAGAATTAATTCTTGCAAATGTATTACCGAAAGTATTATGTTGCATATTATTAAAAGTCTGTTGAATGAGCCGTTTAATATCGATCGAAATTAGAATAGCCAGTAAAATAATGGCAGTTGTAGGAAAGTCAATAGATTCTCATTGTCGAAAAGAAGTGACGGAATCTTTGTGAAAATAAATGAGTTAATTTGTTCTAAAGGATTCGATATGAAAACGAAATTTGATTTGAAAGATATTATTGATATGCGAAAAAGAAATTGGGAACTAAGACAAATTCCAGCTTGACAAAATTGTACCAAGACATTGAAGATCTCTAAAATAAATTAGAAATAAGTTTTTGCTGCTTATAAATATGCTTGTTAGTTTTATGTGTTATTTTGATGTTTAATAAATATGCTTATTATTTTCATATTTTTCCAGTTTAAGTATTTTACTTGATTATTATGAGTTTAAATTTAAGAATTAATAATAATTACTTTAATATGGTATTTAATTTTTGATAAATAATTTTCTCATTACTATTGTTTTAATTTTCAAATTATATGATGCTTTAGTTGGATTAATTTCATAAGTAAAGTAACGTAGATTACTAATAAAGTATTAAATTGACTTTTTTTTCAATTCAATTTATTCGATTTATTTCATGATAATTATTAAAATTTAAAGTGTTTATAAAAATTTTTATTTTTTATTAATAAAACTATTTCATATTTATTCTTTTAATTTTTAGTTTGAAATAAAATCATTTGTTTAAAACTTAGCATCATTAAATGAATAAATACATTTAAAATTATTAAATTTTATTAATTTAGTATTAATCTTGAAATAAAATGAAATTTCATTCTAAATTGCCATTATCTGTACACCTTTAAATGCTTTCTTAATGTAAGCCCGTAGTTATGTTTTCCAAATTACCAATCAAATCAATGCAAAAGCCATATAATAAGTAACATACCTCAATTTAAATAAAATTATTAAAGTTATTTGCCTTTAAAAAATTAAAAATAAATATGAGCAACTTTAATAATCGATCAAATTTAGATATCATAATATTATCGAAGTAACACTAAAAAGTCAACCGAAAGTAATTAGAATCGTGAAGAATGTTAGTATCCAGTGGTGAAGCACGTGAAATAGTAAATAAATCGGCAAAAGTCATTTACAATAGAAATGAATTATTAAATCAATCGGGACATGCGCAGAAAATCCATGAAAGATTTGATAGAATTATCAAAATTAGGGAGATTGCATTGAAATAAAATCAATTGATTTGAACTGTTTGATAAATAAAGATAGTCGGGAGCCTAAAATCAAAATGACCTAAATTGGAACTTGGAAAAAAATTGTTAAATTACTCATTTTGAAAATGGATATTAGCACCAAATCTGAGATCAAAATCCGAAACAAATGATAAAGACTGGAGGATTATAACTTTTGAGAAAAGTTTGAAAAATGATTTTAAATAAAATGACACCTGAAATTTGAGACTTGCATTTTTTTGAAATTAGGAAGATCAGAGTTGAAAGTATTTGGAAAAACGAATTGTTTTGCAGAACTGGTTTTTTCCTCGGCAATTTTAGAAGAAACGTTATAGCAAAATCTATCACAGCTTCTTTCTAAATTCAAAGAAACTTTGCGTAGGTGGTATTACACTTCGAACAGCAGTGTTAAATAAAATGCCAAATCATGTTTTAAAAAAGGAATTGAAAAATTAATGGAAGAAGTAAGCGAAATGTGGAAAGAGAAAATACACAATGAAACAAATGAAAAGAATGAAAATTATGTATGCCGATAGTGTAGAAGAGCAAATCAAAAAAGCTAAGGATAGATATTTTGGAAATGCAAGATTCATCTCAGAATTATATCTTGCAAATGTATTACCGGAAAAGTATTATGTTGCATATTATTAAAAGGTCTGTTGAATGAGCCGATAAATATCGATCGAATTAGAATAGCCAGTAAATAATGGCAGTTTAGGAAAGTCAATTAATTCTCATTGTCGAAAAGAAGTTGACGGAATCTTTGTGAAAATAAATGAGTTAATTTGTTCTAAAGATTCGATTATGAAACGAAATTTGATTTGAAAGATATTATTGAATTATGCGAAAAAGAAATTGGGGAACTAAGAACAATTCAGCTTTGACAACAATTGTACCCAAGACATTGAAAGATCTCTAAAATAAATTGAAATAAGTTTTTGCTGCTTAATCAAATATGCTGTTGAGTTTTATGTGTTTATTTTGATGTTTAATAAATATGCTTATATTTTCATATTTTTCGATTTAAGTATTTTACTTGATTATTTGAGTTTAAATTTAAGAATTAATAATAATTACTTTAATATGGTATTTATTTTTGATAAATAATTTTTTCCTCATTACTATTGTTTTTAATTTTTCAAATTTATATGATGCTTTAGTTGGATATATTTCATAAGTAAAGTAACGTAGATTTACTAATAAAGTATTAAATTGACTTTTTTTCAATTCAAATTTATCGATTTTATTCATGATAATTATTAAAATTTAAAGTGTTTATAAATTTTATTTTTATATAAAAACTATTTCATATTTATTCTTAATTATTTAGTTTGAGAATAAAATCATTTGTTTAAACTTGCATCATTAAAATGAATAAATACATTAAATTATTAATTTTAAATATAAATTTAGTATTAATCTTGAAATAAATGAAATGTTTCATTCTAATTTCCATTATCCTGTACAACCTTTAAATGCTTTCTTATGTAGCAACAGTAGTTATGTTTTCAAATTACCAATCAAATCAATGCAAAACCATATAATAAGTAACATACCGTCAATTTTAAATAAATATATTAAAGTTATTTGCCTTAAAAAAAATTAAAAATAAATATGAGCAACTTTAATAATCGATCAAATTTTAGATATCATAATATTATCGAAGTAACACTAAAAGTCAACGCGAAAGTAAATATGAATCGTGAAGAATGTTAGTAATCCAGTGTGAAGCCACGTGAAAATAGTAAATAAATCGCAAAAGTCATTTACAATAGAAATGAATTATTGAAATCAATCGGACATGCGGCCAGAAATCCAATGATAAGATTTGATAGAATTATCAAAATTAGGAGATTGCATTGAAATAAAATCAATTGATTTGAACTGTTTGATAAATAAAAGATAGTCGGGAGCCCTAAAATCAAAAAATGACCTAAATGGAACTTGGAAGAAAATTGTTAATTACCTCATTTTGAAAATGGATATATAGCACCAAATCTGAGATCAAAATCCGAAACAAATGATAAACTGGAGGATTAATAACTTTTGAGAAAAGTTTTGAAAAGTGATTTTAATAAAATGACACCTGAAATTTTGGAGACTTGCATTTTGAATAAGAAGATCAGAGTTGAAAGTATTGAAAACTGAATTGTTTTTGCAGAACGGTTTTTCTACGGCAATTTTAGAAGAAACGTATAGCAAAACTATTCACAGCTTCTTTCTAAATTCAAAGAACTTTGCGGTAGGTGGTATTACACTTCGAAACAGCAGTGTTAAATAAATGCCAAATCATGTTTAAAAAAGGAATTGAAAAATTTAATGAAGAAGTAAGCGAAATGGGAAAGAGAAAAAACACAATGAAACAAATGAAAGAATGAAAATTTGTATGCCGATAGTGTAGAAGAGCAAATCAAAAAAGCTAAGGATAGATATTTGGAAATGCAAGATTCATCTCAGAATTATATCTCTGCAAATGTTTAACCAGGAAGTATTATGTTGCATATTATTAAAAGTCTGTTGAATGAGCCATAAATATCGATCGAATTAGAATAGCCAGTAAATAATGGCAGTTTTGTAGGAAAGTCAATAGATTCTCATTGTCGAAAAGAAGTTGACGGAATCTTTGTGAAAAATAAATGATTAATTTGTTTTCTAAAGGATTCGATATGAAAACGAAATTTGATTTGAAAGATATTATTGAATGCAAAAAGAAATTGGGAAACTAAGACAAATTCAGCTTTGACACATTGTACCAAGACATTGAAAGATCTCTAAAATAAAATTAGAAATAAGTTTTTGCTGCTAATAAATATGCTGTTAGTTTTATTGTGTTTATTTTGATGTTTAATTAAATATGCTTATTATTTCATATTTTTCGATTTAAGTATTTTACTTGATTATTTATGAGTTTAAATTTAGAATTAATAATAATTACTTAATATGGTATTAATTTTTGTAAATAATTTCTCATTACTATTTGTTTAATTTTCAAATTTTATATGAATGCTTAGTTGGATATATTTCATAGTAAAGTAACGTAGATTTACTAATTATTAAATTGACTTTTTTTTTCAATTCAAAATTTATCGATTTTATTTCATGATAATTATTAAAAATTAAGTGTTATAAAATTTTTATTTTTATTATAAAAACTATTTCATTTTTTCTTAATTATTTAGTTGAGAAATAAATCATTTGGTTTAAACTTAGCATCATTAAAATGAATAAATACATTTAAAATTTAATTTAAATTAAATTTAGTATTAATCTTGAATAAAATGAAAATGTTCATTCTAAATTGGCATTATCTGTACAACTCTTTAAATGCTTTCTTAATGTAGCAAACAGTAGTTATGTTTTTCAAATTACCAATCAAATCAATGCAAAAAGCCATATAATAAGTAACATACCTCAATTTAAATAAATATATTAAAGTATTTGCCTTTAAAAATTAAAAAATAAATATGAGCAACTTTAATAATCGATCAAATTTTAGATATCATATAATTATCGAAGTAACACTAAAAGTCAACCGAAAGTAATTATGAAATCGTGAAGAATGTTAGTAATCCAGTGGTGAAGCACGTGTAAATAGTAAATAAATAGGCAAAAGTCATTTACAATAGAAATGAATTATTGAATCAATCGGACATGCGGCAGAAAATCCCATGAAAAGATTGATAGAATCAAAATTAGGAGATTGCATTGAAAAAATCAATTATTTGAACTGTTTTGATAATAAAGATAGTCGGGAGCCTAAAATCAAAATGACCTAAATTGGGAACTTGGAAGAAAATTGTTAAATTACCTCATTTTGAAAATGTATATACACCAAATCTGAGATCAAAATCCGAAACAAATGATAAGATGGAGGATTAATAACTTTTGAAGAAAAGTTTGAAAATGATTTTAAATAAAGTGACACCTGAAAATTTTGAGACTTGCATTTTTGAAATTAAGAAGATCAGAGTTGAAAGTATAATGAAAAACTGAATTGTTTTGCAGACTGGTTTTTTCTACGGCAATTTTAGAAAGAAACGTATGCAAAATCTATTCACAGCTTCTTTCTAAATTCAAAGAAACTTTGCGTAGTGGTTATTACACTTCGAACAGCAGTGTTAAATTAAATTGCCAAATCATGTTTAAAAAAGGGAATTGAAAATTAATGGAAAAAGTAAGCGAAATGTGGAAAGAGAAAATACACAATGAAACAAATGAAAGAATGAAAATTATGTAGCCGATAGTTGTAGAAGAGCAAATCAAAAAAGCTAAGGATAGATATTTGGAAATGCAAGATCATCTCCAGAATTATATTTGCAAATGTATTACCGGAAGTATTATGTTGCATATTATAAAGTCTGTGAATGAGCCGATAAAAATATCGATCGAATTAAGAAATAGCCAGTAAATAAATGCAGTGTAGGAAAGTCAATAGATTCTCATTGCGAAAGAGTTGACGGAAACTTTGTGAAAATAAATGAGTTAATTTGTCTAAAGGATTCGATAATGAAACGAAATTTGATTTGAAGAATTATTGATTGCGAAAAGAAAATGGGGAAAATAAGACAAATTCAGCTTTTGACAACAATTGTACCCAAGGACATTGAAAGATCTCTAAAATAAAATTAGAAAATAAGTTTTTGCTGCTTAATAAATATGCTTTTTAGTTTTATGTGTTATTTTGATGTTTAATAAATATGCTTATTATTTTCATATATTTCGATTTTAAGTATTTTTAACTTGATTATTTATGAGTTTAAATTTAAGAATTAATAATAACTTTAATATGGTATTTAATTTTTTTGATAAATAATTTTCTCATTACTATTTGTTTAATTTTCAAATTTATATGATGCTTTAGTTTGGATATATTTCATAAGTAAAGTAACGTAGATTTACTAATAAAGTATTAAATTGACTTTTTTTTTCAATTCAAATTTATCGATTTTATTTCATGATAATTATTAAAAATTAAAGTGTTTATAAAATTTATTTTTATATAAAAACTATTTCATATTTATTCTTTTAATATTTAGTTTGAGAATAAATACATTTGTTTAAACTTAGCATCATTAAAATGAATAAAATACATTTAAAATTATTAATTTTAAATATAAATTTAGTAATTAATCTTGAATAAATGAAATGTTCATTCTAAATGCCATTATCTGTAACAACCTTTAAATGCTTTCCTTAATGTAGAACAGTTGTTATGTTTCAAATTACCAATCAAATCAATGCAAAAGCCATATAATAAGTAACATACTCAATTTAAATAAATATATTAAAGTTATTGCCTTTAAAAATTAAAAAATAAATATGAGCAACTTTAATATCGATCAAATTTTAGATATCATAATAATTATCGAAGTAACACTAAAAGTCAACACGAAAGTAAATTATGAAATCGTGAAGAATTTAGTAATCCAGTGGTGAAGCGTGAAATAGTAAATAAAAATTGGCAAAAGTCATTTACAATAGAAATGAATTATTGAAATCAAATCGGACATGCGGCAGAAATCCCAATGAAAGATTGATAGAATTATCAAAAATAGGAGATTGCATTGAAATAATCAATTGATTTGAACTGTTTGTAATAAAGATGTCGGGAGCCAAAATCAAAAATGACCTAAATTGGGAACTTGGAAGAAAATTGTTAAATACCTCATTTTGAAAATGGATATATAGCACCAAATCTGAAGATCAAAAAATCCGAAACAAAATGATAAGACTGGAGGATTAATAACTTTTGAGAAAATGTTGAAAATGATTTTAAATAAAATGACACCTGAAAATTTTGAGACTTGCATTTTTGAAATTAAGAAGATCAGAGTTGAAAGTATTGAAAAACTGAATGTTTTGCAGAACTGTTTTTCTACGCATTTAGAAGAAACGTATAGCAAATCTATTCACAGCTTCTTTCTAAATTCAAAAGAAACTTTGCGAGGTGTATACACTTCGAAAAGCAGTGTTAAATAAATGCCAAAATCATGTTTAAAAAAGGAATTGAAAAATTAATGGAAGAAGTAAGCGAAATGTGGAAAGAGAAAATACACAATGAAACAAATGAAAGAATGAAAAAATGTTAGCGATAGTGTAGAAGAGCAAATCAAAAAGCTAAGATAGATATTTTGGAAATGCAAGATCATCTCAGAATATATCTTGCAAATGTATTACCGTGAAACGAAAGTATTATGTTGCATATTATTAAAATCTGTGAATGAGCCGATAAATATTCGATCGAATTAGAATAGCCAGTAAAATAATGGCAGTTGTAAGGAGTCAATAGATTCTCATTGTCGAAAAGAAGTTGACGGAATCTTGTGAAATAAATGAGTAATTTGTTCTAAAGGATTCGATATGAAAACGAAATTTGATTTGAAAGAATATTATTGATATGCGAAAAAGAAATTGGGAACTAAGACAAATTCAGCTTTTGACAACATTGTACCCAGACATTGAAAGATCTCTAAAATAAAATTAGAAATAAGTTTTTGCTGCTTAATAACATATTGCTTGTTAGTTTTATGTGTTATTTTGATGTTTAATAAATATGCTTATTATTTTCATATTTTCGATTTAAGTATTTTACTTGATTATTATGAGTTTAAATTTAAGAATTAATATAATTACTTTAATATGGTATTTAATTTTGATAAATAATTTTCTCATTACTATTTGTTTAATTTTCAAATTTATATGATGCTTTAGTTGGATATATTTCATAAGTAAAGTAACGTTAGATTTACTAATAAGTAATTAAATTGGCTTTTTTTTTCAATTCAAATTTATCGATTTTATTTCATGATAATTATTAAAAATTTAAAGTGTTTATAAAATTTTTATTTTTATTATAAAAACTATTTCATATTTATTCTTAATATTTAGTTTGAGAATAAAATCATTTGTTTAAACTTAGCATCATTAAATGAATAAATACATTAAAATTATTAATTTAAATATAAATTTAGTATTAATCTGAATAAAATGAAATGTCATTCTAAATTCCATTATCTGTACAACCTTTAAATGCTTTCTTAATGTAGCAACAGTAGTTTATGTTTTCAAATTACCAATCAAATCAATGCAAAAGCCATATAATAAGTAACATACCTCAATTTAAATAAATATATTAAAGTATTTGCCTTTAAAAATTAAAAAATAATATGAGCAACTTTAATAATCGATCAAATTTTAGATATCATAATAATTATCGAAAGACTAAACGTCAACCGAAAGTAATTAATGAATCCGTGAGAATGTTAGTAATCCAGTGGTGAAGCCACGTGAAATAGTAAATAAATCGCAAAAGTCATTTACAATAGAATGAATTATTGAAATCAATCGACATGCGCAGAAATCCCAATGAAAGATTGATAGAATTATCAAATATAGGAGATTGCATTGAAATAAAATCAATTGATTTGAACTGTTTGAATAAATTAAAGATAGTCGGGAGCCAAAATCAAAAATGACCTAAATGGGACTTGGAAGAAAATTGTTAAATTACCTCATTTTGAAAATGGATATATAGACACCAAATCTGAGATCAAAATCCGAAACAAATGATAAGACTGGAGGATTAAAACTTTTGAGAAAAAATTTGAAAATGATTTTAAATAAAATGACACCTGAAAATTTTGAGACTTGCATTTTGAAATTAAGAAGATCAGAGTTGAAAGTATTGAAAAACTGAATTGTTTTGCAGAACTGGTTTTTTCTACGGCAATTTTAGAAGAAACGTATAGCAAAATCTATTCACAGCTTCTTTCTAAATTCAAAAGAACTTTGCGTAGGTGGTATTACACTTCGAACAGCAGTGTTAAATAATGCCAAATCATGTTTTAAAAGGAATTGAAAAATTAATGGAAAAGTAAGCGAATGTGGAAAGAGAAAATACACAATGAAACAAATGAAAAAGAAAAATTATGGTAATGCCGATAGTGTAGAAGAGCAAATCCAAAAAAAGCTAAGGATAGATATTTTGGAAATGCAAGATCATCTCAAATTATATCTTGCAAATGTATTACCGGAAAGTATTATGTTGCATATTATTAAAAGTCTGTTGAATGAGCCGATAAATATCGATCGAATTAAGAATAGCCAGTAAATAATGGCAGTTTAGAAAGTCAATAGATTCTCATTGTCGAAAAGAAGTGACGGAATCTTTGTGAAAATAAATGAGTTAATTTGTTCTAAAGGATTCGATATGAAAACGAAATTTGATTTGAAAGATATTATTATATGCGAAAAAGAAATTGGAAATAAGCACAAATTCAGCTTTTTGACAACAATTGTACCCAAGACATTGAAAGATCTCTAAAATAAATTAGAAATAAGTTTTTGCTGCTTAATAAATATTCTTGTTGTTATGTGTTATTTTGATGTTAATATATGCTCATTATTTTCATATTTTTCGATTTAAGTATTTTACTTGATTATTATGAGTTTAAATTAAGAATTAAATATAATTACTTTAATATGGTATTTAATTTTTTGATAAATAATTTTCTCATTACTATTTGTTAATTTTCAATTTATATGATGCTTAGTTGGATATATTTCATAAGTAAAGTAACGTAGATTTACTAATAAATTATAATTGACTTTTTTTTCAATTCAATTTATCGATTTATTTCATGAATAATTATAAAAAATTTGGTGTTTATAAAATTTTTTTTTTATAATAACTAATTTCATATTTATTCTTTTATTATTTAGTTTGAAAAATCATTTGTTTAAACTTAGCATCATTAAAATGAATAAATACATTTAAAATTATTAATTTTAAAATATAAATTAGTATAATCTTGAATAAATGAAAGTTCATTCCTAATTGCCATTATCTGTACACACCTTTAAATGCTTTCTTAATGAGCAACAGTAGTTATGTTTTCAAATTACCAATCAAATCAATGCAAAAGCATATAATAAGTAACATACCTCAATTTAAATAATATTAAAGTTATTTGCCTTTAAAAAATTAAAAAATAAATATGAGCAACTTTAATATCGATCAAATTTTAGATATCATAATTAATTATCGAAGTAACACTAAAGTCAACCGAAAGTAAATTATGAAATCGTGAAGAATGTTAGTAATCCAGTGGTGAAGCCACGTGAAATAGTAAATAAATCGGCAAAAGTCATTTACAATAGAAATGAATTATTGAAATCAATCGGACATGCGGCAGAAATCCCAATGAAAGATTTGATAGATTATCAAATTAGGAGATTGCATTGAAATAAAATCAATTGATTGAACGTTTGATAAATAAGATAGTCGGAGCCTAAAATCAAAAATGACCTAAATTTGGGAACTTGGAAAAAAATTGTTAAATTACTCATTTTGAAAATGGAATATAGCACCAATCTGAGATCAAAATCCGAAACAAATGAGACTGGAGTAATAACTTTGAGAAAAGTTTGAAAATGATTTAAATAAAATGACAACCTCTGAAAATTTTGAGACTTGCATTTTGAAATTAAGAAGATCAGAGTTGAAAGTAATGAAAAAACTGAATTGTTTTGCAGAACTGGTTTTTTTCTACGGCAATTTTAGAAGAAACGTATAGCAAAATCATATTCACAGCTTCTTTCTAAATTCAAAGAAACTTTGCGTAGGTGGATTACACTTCGAACAGCAGTGTTAAATAATGCCAAATCATGTTTAAAAAAGGAATTGAAAAATTAATGAAGAAGTAAGCGAAATGTGGAAAGAGAAATACACAATGAAACAAATGAAAGAATGAAAATTTATGTATGCCATAGTGTAGAAGAGCAAATCAAAAAAGCTAAGGATAGATATTTTGGGAAATGCAAGATTCATCTCAGAATTATATCTTTGCAAATGATTACCGAAAGTATTATGTTGCATATTATTAAAAGTCTGTTGATGAGCCGATAAATATCGATCGAATTAGAATAGCAGTAAAATAATGGCAGTTGTAGGAAAGTCAATAGATTCTCATTGTCGAAAGAAGTTGACGGAATCTTTGTGAAAATAAATGAGTTAATTTGTTCTAAAGGATTCGATATGAAACGAAATTTGATTTGAAAGATATTATTGATATGCCGAAAAAGAAATTGGAACTAAGACAAATTCAGCTTTTGACAACAATTGTACCCAAGACATTGAAAAGATCTCTAAAATAAAATTAGAAATAAGTTTTTGCTGCTTAATAAATATGCTTGTTAGTTTTATGTGTTATTTTGATGTTTAATAAATATGCCTTATTTTTTCATATTTTTCATTTAAGTATTTTACTTGATTATTTATGAGTTAATTAAGAATTAATAATAATTACTTTAATATGGTATTAATTTTTTTGATAAATAATTTTTCATTACTATTTGTTTAATTTTTCAAATTTATATGATGCTTTAGTTGGATATATTCATAAGAAAGTAACGTAGATTTACTAATAAAGTATTAATGACTTTTTTTTCAATTCAAATTTAATCGATTTTATTTCATGATAATTATTAAAAATTTAAAGTGATTTATAAATTTTTATTTTTTTAATAAACTATTCAATATTATTCTTTAATTATTTAGTTTGAGAATAAAATCATTTGTTTTAAAAGCTACATCATTAAAATGAATAAATACATTTAAAATTATTAATTTTAAATATAAATTTAGTATAATCTGAATAAAATGAAATGTTCATTCTAAATTGCCTTATCTGTACAACCTTTAAATGCTTTTTAATGTAGCAACAGTAGTTATGTTTTCAATACCAATCAAATCATGCAAAACCATATATAATAACATACCTCAATTTAAATAAATATATAAAGTTATTGCCTTTAAAAAATTAAAAATAAATATGAGCAAACTTTAATATCGATCAAATTTTAGATATCATAATAATTATCGAAGTAACACTAAAAGTCAACCGAAAGTTAAATTATGAAATCGTGAAGAATGTTAGTACATCCAGTGGTGAAGCCACGTGAAATAGTATAAATCGGCAAAAGTCATTTACAATAGAAATGAATTATTGAAATCAATCGGACATGCGGCAAAATCCAATGAAAGATTTGATTGAATTATCAAAATAGAGATTGCATTGAATAAAATCAATTGATTTGAACTGTTTGATAATATAAAGATAGTCGGGAGCCTAAAATCAAAAAATGACCTAAATTGGGAACTTGGAAGAAAAATTGTAAATTACCTCATTTTGAAAATGGATAATATAGCACCAAATCTGAGATCAAAATCCGAAACAAATGAATAAGACTGGAAGGATTAATAACCTTTTGAGAAAAGTTTGAAAATGATTTTAATAAAATGACACTGAAAATTTTGAGACTTGCATTTTGAAATTAAGAAGATCAGAGTTGAAAGTATTGAAAAACTGAAATTGTTTTGCAGACTGGTTTTTTCTACGGCAATTTTAGAAGAAACGTATAGCAAAACTATTCACAGCTTCTTTCTAAATTCAAAGACTTTGCGTAGGTGTATTACACTTCGAACAGCAGTGTTAAATAAATGCCAAATCATGTTTAAAAAAGGAATTAAAAAATTAATGGAAGAAGTAAGCGAATGTGGAAAGAGAAAATACACATGAAACATTGAAAGAATGAAATTATGTATGCCGATAGTGTAGAAGAGCAAATCAAAAAAGCTAAGGATAGAATTTTTGGAAATGCAAGTTCATCTCAGAATTATATCTTGCAAATGTATTACCGGAAAGTATTATGTTGCCATTTATTAAAAGTCTGTTGAATGAGCCGATTATAATATGATCGAATAGAATAGCCAGTAAATAATGGCGTTGTAGGAAAGTCAATAGATCTTCATTGTCGAAAGAAGTTGACGGAATCTTTGTGAAAATAAATGAGTTAATTTGTTCTAAAGGATTCGATATGAAAACGAAATTTGATTTGAAGATATTATTGATATGCGAAAAAGAAATTGGGAACTAAGACAAATTCACTTTTGACAACAATTGTACAGACATTGAAAGATCTCTAAAAATAAAATTAGAAATAAGTTTTTGCTGCTTAATAAATATGCTTGTTAGTTTATGTGTTATTTTGATGTTTAATAAATATGCTTATTATTTTCATATTTTTCGATTTAGTATTTTACTTGATATTATGAGTTTAAATTTAAGAATTAATTAATAATTACTTTATATGGTATTTAATTTTTTGATAAATAATTTCTCATTACTATTGTTTTAATTTCAAATTTATAATGATGCTTTAGTTGGATATATTCATAAGTAAGTAACGTAGATTTAATAATAAAGTATTAAATTGACTTTTTTTTTCAATTCAAATTTATCGATTTTATTTCATGTAATTATTAAAAATTTAAAGTGTTTATAAAATTTTATTTTATTAATAAAAACTATTTCATATTTATTCTTAATTATTTAGTTTGAGAATAAAATCATTTGTTTAAACTTAGCTATCATTAAAATGAATAAATACATTTAAAATTATTAATTTTAAATATAAATTTAGTATTAATCTTGAATAAATGAAATGTTCATTCTAAATTGCCATTATCTGTACAACCTTTAATGCTTTCTTAATGTAGCAACAGTAGTTATTTTCAAATTACCAATCAAATCAATGCAAAAGCCATATAATAAGTAACATACCTCAATTAAATAAATATATTAAAGTTATTTGCTTTAAAAAATTAAAAAATAAATATGAGCAACTTTAATAATCGATCAAATTTTAGATATCATAATAATTATCGAAGTAACCACTAAAAGTCAACACGAAAGTAAATATGAAATCGTGAAGAATTGTTAGTAATCCAGTGGTGAAGCCACGTGAAATAGTAAATAAATCGGCAAAAGTCATTTACAATAGAAATGAATTATTGAAATCAATCGACATGCGGCAGAAATCCACAATGAAAAGATTTGATAGAATTATCAAAATTAGGAGATTGCATTGAAATAAAATCAATTGATTTGAACTGTTTGATAAAATAAAGATAGTCGGGAAGCCTAAATCAAAATGACCTAAATTGGGAACTTGGAGAAATTGTTAAATTACCTCATTTTGGAAAATGGATATATAGCACCAATCTGAGATCAAAATCGAAAACAAATGATAAGACTGAGGATTAATAACTTTTGAGAAAGTTTGAAATGATTTTAAATAAAATGACACCTGAAAATTTTGAGACTTGCATTTTTTGAAATTTAAGAAGATCAGAGTTGAAAGTATGAAAAACTGAATTGTTTTGCAGAACTGGTTTTTTCTACGGCAATTTTAGAAGAAACGTATAGCAAATCTATTCACAGCTTCTTTCTAAATTCAAAGAAACTTTGCGTAGGTGGTATACACTTCGAACAGCATGTTTAAAATAAATGCCAAATCATGTTTAAAAGGAATTGAAAATTAATGAAGAAGTAAGCGAAATGTGGAAAGAGAAAATACACAATGAAACAAATGAAAGAATGAAAATTATGTATGCCATAGTGTAGAAGAGCAAATCAAAAAAGCTAAGGATAGTATTTTGAAATGCAAGATTCATCTCAGAATTATATCTTGCAAATGTATACGGAAAGTATTATGTTGCATATATTAAAAGTCTGTTGAATGAGCCGATAATATCGATCGAATTAGAATAGCCAGTAAAATAAGGCAGTTTAAGGAAAGTCAATAGATTCTCATTGTTCGAAAAAGAAGTGAACGGAATCTTTGTGAAAATAAATGAGTTAATTTGTCTAAAGATTCGATATGAAACGAAAATTGATTTGAAAGATATTATTGATATGCGAAAAAGAAATTGGGACTAAGACAAATTCAGCTTTGACAACAATTGTACCCAAACATTGAAAGATCTCTAAAATAAAATTAGAAATAAGTTTTTGCTGCTTAAATAAATATGCTGTTAGTTTTATGTGTTATTTTGATGTTTAATAAATATGCTTATTTTTCAATTTTTCGATTTAAGTATTTACTTGATTATTTATGAGTTTTAAAAATTTAAGAATTTAATAATATACTTAATATGGTATTTAATTTTTTTGAATAAATAATTTTCTCATTACTATTTGTTTAATTTTTTCAAATTTATATGATGCTTTAGTTGGAATTATTTCATAGTAAAGTAACAGTAGATTTACTAATAAAGTATTAAATTGACTTTTTTTTCAATTCAAATTTATCGATTTTATTTCATGATAATTATTAAAATTTAAAGTGTTTTATAAAATTTTTATTTTAATTAAAACTATTTCATATTTATTCTTTAATTATTTAGTTTAAATAAAATCATTTGTTTACTTAGCATATTAAATGAATAAATACATTTAAAATTATAATTTTAAAATATAAATTTAGTATTAATCTTGAATTAAATGAAATGTTCATTCTAAATGCCATTATCTGTACAACTTTAAATGCTTTCTTAATGTAGCAAACAGTATTATGTTTTCAAATTAACCAATCAAATCAATGCAAAAGCCATATAATAAGTAAGCATACCTCAATTTAAATAAATATATTAAAGTTTATTTGCCTTTAAAAAATTAAAAAATAAAATATGAGAGTAAAGTGGGATGTGTCACATCCAGCACATTCAAATCCAGTACAGTAACACCGTCTCCCACTGAGAGAAAATTATTTTAAGTCCAAAACTACAAAAAATTTTTAAGACAAGACAATGACTTCATTTCAATGTCATTGGATGACTCTTAAATTTTTTCAAGGCCATTTAACAAAGACCAATCGACTGCATCAAGGTCATTGGATGACTCATCATATTTTTCTTAATTTTAAACAAAGAACATGACTCATTCTAAGGTCATTGGATGACCATCAATTTTTCAAGGTCATTTTTAACAAAGACCATGATCAATTCAAGTCATTGGGTGACTCAACAATTTTTTCAAGGTCATTTAAACCAAAGACCCAATGACTCACTCAAGGTCATTGGATGACTCGTCCATATTTTTCAAAAGGTCACTTAACAAAGACCATGACTCATTACAAGGTCATTAGATGACTCATATATTTTCTTTAATTTTAAACAAAAGGACCATTTAAGACTGCCATGCCAAAGGTCATTGATGACTCATCAAATTTTTCCAAGGTCATTTAAACAAAGACCATGACTCCATTCAAGTCATTGATGAATCATCCATATTTCAAAGGTCATTCAAAATTTCTCAAGTCATATTTATTTTTAAAACATTAATTTAAATTTACTACTTATAAAATAAGAGTATATATTTTTGTAAATTTATTTTTATTATTAATAAAATTAAAATATTTTGTTTTAATCAGTCAATTATTTATTATTATTATAATATTAATATTAATAATATATTATTTCATTTTTAAATATTATTTTTATTAATTATTATTATATTAACATTATTACTATATAATGAAAACCACGACATATACAACAATTGTTATAAAGAGATTCTACTATAGTAAGTAGTCGAAGAGCTTATTCAAGCCCATTCCCACATAATTCCGATATCTGGCAGCGCAGCAATGACATCCTCACCACAAGGGTATTCGGGTTCCAATATCTTTGGACATTTGTTTGTTCGATATCCATACGGAATTCAACGATTACAGTAAATATCCTATTGAATGATGATTGAATATCAAGTCTGGAATTATTGATGCTGGCCTTATCCATGATTCCATGTATTTCTGGATAATAGATTCCAGACGTTCTTAATAACTTTAAAATAATCAATTTCTAAAAACAAGTAATAATATTAATGTAATAATAAATACCTATATATGTTTGAGTTTCATTCATAAGCTTGAACTAGGGCTTGCTCTGTACAGGATCGGATGTATAATAATGATAAAAATTGAAATAACATTACTTTTATACTAATTTAGACACACCACATAAAATCTTTAGCTATAAACAATAAAATAATTTATATAAGATTTAAAAATGATTAAAGAAATTTTAATAATATTTATTAGTTTTTAATTATGGCCAATCAATTGGTTGTAACCGTTCAAGTAAAATTCAACAAGATGTGTAGTGTCCAGATACGCTGTATTGATGGATATTTGTTAGATAGATAGGCCTAGAATTTGAAAACTCCAGTCAAAAGATTATCTGAAAGAATGAGTAATTTAGAAATTCGCGATTTGAAACCATACATATGAGACTTTAAAAAGAGCTAAAAACGAATAATGATGATATTATGTAATTTAAATAAGACCATTGGTACTATCAAAATGAATTAAGAAAATCAATATTAGCAATTGAAAGAAAAATCATAAACTTAATGGAAAAATGCATGAATCAAGTTCAATATAGTAGAAAATTTTATTCTAATAAAACAACTGATCAGTTCAATGTATAATGAAAATTACAACAACACCCAGTCAACAGTGCGGCAACATCCCCTCGCTTGAAAGAAGTTAACAGTGCCACAAATCATCATTGCCATTTCTTATATATTTTTACATATTTCTCTAGTATTACATGATTTCTGATTGGTCGAATATAGTATAAATAAGGCTTACACTTCATATATTTTATAAAAAAAATGCCAGAAAGCTAAAGTTTTTTATAACTTTGTTGAATGAGCTGGTCTCTAAATAATAGAGAAGAAGATGAAATCAATAAAAACATGAAATTATGGTAGACCGTAACCGAGAAAATCGTTGAAGACATTCCCATTCGATATGAACAAAATTCTCAATTTTGTCCACATTGAAGAGAAAGAAGGCATTCCAATCAATATTTAGTTACATGTTCGATGAAAATAATAAATGGACGAATATGGTAGGATTATTTACATGAAACACATGATATTAAAAGCTGGATCCGACTATGAAAATTATTTCCAATGGTCTATAGAGGTAATATTACTTAATATTGTTAAATTTATATTATTTAGGTGATAGAAACAAAAATTACCGTGGTAGAATCAAACGGTGGATGGGACAGCTATTATTTCAAGTTGCCGCAGAAGCCAAACGCTCTGATATTTATAAGAGAATTGCAAATTTTTTATTAAAATATTCAACTGGAGTATCTGTTTTATTTATGTTAACAAGGTTTATCAATAGATTTTAAATTAAATATTTCCTTTGGTTATTTTTATTTAATAAAAATTATATTTTAAAGATTGTATTGATTATTACATGTCATTCTTCATCACCACAAGATTCTATCATAATATTTTCTAATGACAATGATCAATACAAATTCTTAAATTCGGTAGCTCATCTTTTTCGGCTACGCTTCTTCAACATTAATAATTTCTTCAGAATCATCAATAATGTTCAAGTTATCTCCATCATTAACAATTTCATTACTCTGACATCCAGAATCACTCTGATCATTCAGATTCGCAATCCGATTCTTTACTCAATGCTTAACTAGAGTCAACATATCCTCTAATTTTTACACCGGTTATGTTCTTCAGTTTATCAAACAAAAAAGTTTATTAAAGTATTCTAAACCAAAATTAATTAATTATTTATATTTTATATTTTACCTTTTTCAGACATCATTTTAAACTATTTTTTAAAAACTAATCTTATAAATTTTTGTTTATAGAATACAAAGAAACAATTACATACATTTAATTAATACACTATACATAAAATAACTGTGAAAGTCTAGCAGTAAACAATTTCCAGATTGGAGAACACATCGTTTGATCTGCTTTATATCTTGGATTGTATTGTTATATGCAGTTTCCTGTTCTTTTTGAGATCCAATTTCTGGTAAAAGCATCATAATATCTGGTATATTGAACATCGTGAAGGAAGCATTTTTCATTGCATTTTTCAATTGAATTGATCTTTGGAAATGTATTACAATATCCTTGATATCTAACATTGAGAGAGTACCAGCAAGAGGATTGAAATTGCGTTTTTTGAGTTTGAACTGGATTGCCAATCTGCATAATTGATATGCTCCTTAAAAATACCAATTTTATAATGGTGGAACATCTGAACTGGTTGGACACTTATTTTTTCTTGTCATGTTGATTTATGATCTTTCATAAATGTGGTTGACGCACTTTTATACCTTGACAGATACTGGATTAACCATCAGAATCATGCATGATCACAAAGACAATCATGATAAGTGCGGGGGGTGATAAGTTGCAGCCAAGTTGCGTGGCTGGACGTATGTGAATTACTCGTGGATTTTGTTATGATTTCACGCATTCATCTATATAAAATGTATTATTAACATACGTGTTTTATTTATTATTATATATATTTATTATTATTATTATTAATATTATTATTATTATTATTGTTTATTATTATTATAAAATATTATTTATTATGTGTTTTACATTAAAGATAATGCATCATCAGCAAAGAAGTCGCATGATAAGGTGCCGTGATCATAGAGGACAGTATGCAAGATAAATGCGTGACTGGAAACTGTATGTAAATTAACCCGTTGAGGGTTTACATATATGATTTTACACAATTCATCTATATAAATGTATTATTAATATCTACGTGTTTTATTATCATTATATTATTATTGTTATTATTTTAATTAATCATGAATTTTTATATTATTATTATTATTACTAATCTAATAAATTACTATTTTTATTATTATTCCAATAAAAACTAAGCAACACAAAAAAAATACAAAACATTATTACCAACAATAAAACTACAAACAATCATAAAATACATTATTTTCTTAACAGTTTCTTTTTGAAAATTTCGTATTGAATTTGTCAGATTCCATTCGCACATAGCGCTGATATCGGAAATCAAGCAGCTACCCCAGAATGCAGGGGTATTCAAGTTTCCCATCTCCTGACATCTGTTATTTTCATTGTCCCAAGAAGCTTGCTTAATGGATTGGAAATCTATTCTGTTTCATTGTATATTAAAACTGTTTGATTGCATTGACGGTTTCTTGATTCTTCAAAAAATCTCCTTTATTTGAGGAAGTAATAAATAATGCGATCTATTACATTGGGACATATTGTCTAAATAAATAAAAAAATTGAAATAAAAAAACGATTAAATTTACCGTAATCAGCGATATTTTCTTTAGCATAGCATACATAATATTTTCCCATTTAGAAATGAAATCAAATGAATAAGCAACGTTGTTTTAAACAAATCATTGGCCAATCAGATATTGAACCATCCGGTGTTTTCCATTTTGTATGTCACAAACAATATTTTGACTCTAGATTTCCGCAACCCTAATATGACTATTTTGCCACTAGCAAACACGTTAAACACACATTGGGGTGTATTTTAAAGCCTCAGTGCAGAAATAAATTCTGGTTCGAACATACAAAGACATTTTGTTGAACATGTTGTATAGATTGATAGATTGTCCTATATCCAGCGGTAACTGTAATTGTACTGTATTTAAGATCCTTTATTCTATATTGTAATTTATTGACTATCTAAAGGTTCTTACATACCAATGAAATCTGCATTTTTTAGCCTGTTGAAAAATATTATAGGGTATTTTCCACTCCTATCTACAATTTGCTGGGTTTAACCATTTGGAACACGTCATTTTTGATACTCGAATTGTCTTTATAATTATATTTGATAAAATATAAACATAAGAAATATTAAGCTAATAATATAATTTATAGAAGAGTTCATTAAATCATAAAATATACAAAACCTATATTATAGCAAATTAATAATCGGAATTGAGAAATGAGCGGTAATATCATAATCGTGCTGGCCCCAGTGGTAGTGGTAATAACTATGTTTGTGTGTAAATTACGAATCTAATTTATTTCAAAACCAATTCAACAAAGAATTTATTGGCATAACGGGGGCAGATGAAGACATGGATTAACTCAAGAAGTAATTTCTGTAAATTGAAAAACACCTGAAAATAGTAAAACGGGTTTTCGATAAAAACTGGTCAAGTCGTTTAAGGAAAGGTGATGTCATCATTAATTGATGATTTGTATCGGAAGCTAATAAAGAAAAGAATTTTTAATATTTGTTCACAAAAAATCAGTAAGACATTCGGTGTTACTGTGATCTTTATTACTCAAAATCTATTTCAATCAGGTGGCAACACATCGAAAAAGGAATTTAAATGTTCAATATTTAGTTATTTTGCAGAATCCTAGAGATGCAACAGTTTATTGATTTTCTTGCTGACAAGCATACCTAATAATCGTTAATTTTCTCATCAGTGCATTTCAAGATGCTACAATTCACCACTGAAATATATTTGCTTGATTTTCACCCAACAATTGCACATGATGATTTTACGGTAAAAACGATATTTTCCCAATAAAGGAAGGTGCCATGGTATAAAAAAAAGTTGAAAAACTTTAACATGTAAAAATGTTTATGAAATCCAGGCTTAAAAATATCCGAAAGACTTAGACAAAGTATTAAAAAGACTATAAATAAAGTTCCACCAAAAAACCAGTTTAATCCTAAAAAGCTAATAACCGGAAAGAATTACCCTGCAATGAATCCTTATTTCGAAAAACATTATTAAAAAGAGTAAGAAAACAGTTAAAATGTGTAAAAAAATCATAAGGAAGTTTCCCCCATATTAAAAAAAAAATGCATTGTTAAAGGCTTCGATATGAAAACGAATGTCTATTTCCTATTCCCATTTTTGTTGTCCCGATGGATTTACTCAAAATTCTATTAAACGTAAGTCAGAAGGTAAATTAAATCAGTAATTCTAAAAAACTAGTACTGTCGAAGCCTTGTTTTCGTAAGATATAAAAATCGTAAGCAAATGAGGAATAAATCATATATAACCAAGGTGGTTTTATTGGGCAATGTTCTTAGCATATCATTATATCGACAATAAACGATGAGCAAATCATTACTAATGTTAAATTAAAATTTAAATCATCTTGTTGTAAAGGAGTGTGGAGAACCCAGAAGACGAAGCAGGTTTCGGTGGAGTGGCAATTAAAGAAAGATTCCCAAAAGTCGGGCAAAAGTGGTGTCAGTCGCTTGCGGTACAGTTTAAACAAACCAATGCGAAAAGATATTCCCAGAGCTTATTAAAACTCGGATTTGTTTACGGCAATGGATATGTGGGATGATAACCGTATTCGAGATTAAAACAAAGGTTAAAATATATTTTCGATGTATGATGTTTTCAAGTCGTTTGCTCGGCGGTGTACCCAAGACAAATCGCAGAGGAAATATCTAGCAATTACTCATGTTTAAATGGCCATTCCAGACATTTGCAACCGAATTTAGGTATTATTATTTATTATGTATTATTATATTTATTATTATTATTATTATTATTATTATTATTAAATTATAAATATATTATTATTTATTTTTATTATCAATATATATTATTTTATTATTCTTTATATTATATTATAGGCAAGGAGTTTTACAATAGTTAAAGTTTAGCAAAATCTGGATCGGCTCAAAATAAATTCATTATTCGTGCATTCTCCAATACAAAGCCGCAATGTTGAAAGATTTAACACGACATTGAGGGATAAGATTGAAGAAAATTTCGTGCATCAAGGTAATAAAATATGGATAAATGTATTACCCGGAAATACTTGTTAGTTCAAATAATTCATCACGTCGAGGTCTGAATGGATTTTGAGAACCGTAGATTCAGCTCAAAAACACGAGTACACCCTAAAAAAGTTTTACTATTACAAAAACCAAAATATAAAGTTGGTGATCACGTTAAAATTAGTAAAATACTGCTTTCACCTTTCATCCAAATTTCGATAGTATTGGAGTGATGAGGTATATTTCAAATTACTCAAAATAATAAACTAACCAGAGTCCTGTAATGTATGTTTATTAAAGATAGTGATAACAATTTAATACAAGGGAAATTCTATTGAACAGGAATTACAAGTTATTTCCCAAAACCCTACAGTGTTCAGAAATTCAAGAATATTGACAACTAAATGGGTGGTAGGATAAGCAATACTATGTCAATGGCATGGGATATTCAAAAACCCTAAATGGATATCGTCAAAAAGACCTAGTAAACATGAGTTTTTCTATACATTGCTTTAAAAAAATTAAAAAATTAATATGAGAGTAGTAAGATTGTCACATCCAGCACAGTACCCTCCCCCCCACTGAGAAGAAATTTTCCGTAAGTCCAAATTAACAAAATTTTTAAGCAAAGACAATGACTCAATTCAAAGTCATTTAAAACAAACATCCCATGACTATTCAATGGTATTGGATGACTCATCATATTTTTTTCAAGGTCATTTAAACACAGACCATGCCTCATTCAAGTCATTGGATGACTCATCAAATTTTCAAGGTAATATAAACAAAGGACCATGACTCATTCAAGGTCATTGGATGACTCATCATATTTTTTATTTAAATAAAGACATGACTCATTAAGGGTCAGTTGGATCGAACTTCCATCAATTTTTCAAGGTCCTTAAACAAAGACCATGACTCATTCAAGGTTATTGGATGACTCATCATATTTTTCCAAAGGGCCATTTAAAACAAAAGACGCGATAAATAATGCCAAGGTAATTTGATGACTCATCATATTTCAGTCCTTTAAACAAAGACCGGACTCATTCAAGGTCCATTGAATGACTCATCAATATTTTGTGACAGGTCATTCACCCCCCCAAAATTTCTTCAAGGTCAATTATTTTAACAACATTTTTAAATTTAAATTTACTACTTATAAAAATAAGGTTAGTATATATTTTGTAAATTAATTTTATATTATTAAATTATTGTTTGTTTAATCAGTCAATTACTTTTTATTATTTATTAATATTTTATATTAATTATTTTATTTTTATTATTATTCTTTATTATTATTTTATATTTCTTTTTTTTTTTTATTTATATTTTTTATTATTATTATTGTAATATTATTATTTTTATTAATTATATATTTATTATTAATTAATTATTATTACATATTTTAATTTTTTTTACAAGTTTTATATATTAATTAAGATTAATTGTTATTTATTATTATTTACATGTAATTTTTTTTTTATTACAGGCTTGCTATTTAATTAGTAATATTATTTTTTTATTTTTATATATTATAGTTTATTATTATATTATTACATATTTAAATTTTTTTTTAATTAACAAGTTTTTTATTTATTAAGATTATAATTTTTAATTATTATTATTCATGTTTAATTATTACAGTTCTTATTTATTATTCTTTTTAATTATTATTTTATTTATTATAATATTATTATATTTTATTATTTTTATTACTTTTTAATTAAATAAGTACATAATATTTATATATATTATATATATTATATATATATAAACAATACATAAAACAACTATATAAAACACTATATACAAAAACAACTATATTAAAAAACAACAACTTCATAAAAAGTAAATCAATTTTAATAAGATAACAATTAAACAAATTATCAATTTTATTTCACGTTTCTTCCGCTTGGCATTTGATTAGAAATATTATAATAAAAATAATAATAAATATAAAATAATATAACAAATGAATCCAAAGAGAAATTTTCACAATTTTTTTTATATACAATTTGTTAATAAATATCAATAACATTCTCAAAATATCTCATCAATTGCTGATTGCGAACTGGTGGATCGTTCAGCATGATGTCATTACCACCAACATCAAGGACACAACCCCTCTTATAAATGACCATATGCAAAACTTCGAGTTTTC